>KV001339.1:230077-265598 GCA_001598015.1 Dorcoceras hygrometricum | reverse complement strand
AAAATTTGCTACGATATAATTCTCCAAAATTCAACGCAACATTCGAAATCAGCAGGAACTTCAATCATTTCGCAAATTCCTCAAAACACACGTGATTAATCCCAAATCAAATCAATTAATCACTAATCTAACTTCTCAACCCTCACAAGGAAGCTCAGTGAAGCTCATCATAGACCGAACCATGTCCATCAAGGTTCGATTGCGACGCTCCGCTACACCATTGAGCTGTGGTGTGGCCGGAGGGGTCCACTGCGAGAGAATCCCATTCTCTTTCAGATAGTCTTGAAACTCAGCACTCAAGTATTCACCACCTCGATCGGATCGAAGTGCTTTAATACTTTTGCCTAATTGATTTTCTACTTCAGCCTTGAATTCTTTGAACCTTTCAAAAGATTCAGACTTGTGCTTCATTAAGTACAAGTACCCATACCTAGATTAATCATCGGTAAAGGTGATGAAGTATGTGTGACCGTACTTAGTACCAATGCTAAGTGGGCCACACACATCAGTATGGATCAAATCCATGGGCCTTGAGCACGTTCAGGCTTGACCTTGAAGGGTTGTTTAGTCATCTTTCCCTTGAGACAAGATTCACAAGTCGGTAGGGAGTTAATGTCTGACAAATCAAACATGTCACTCCTAACTAACTTGTTCATCCTACTTAGGGAAATATGACCTAGCCTAGCGTGCCAAACTTGTGCTGGGTTCAAGTTATCGCTTTTCCTCTTAATTTTTGTTGTGTGTGTTTCCACATCGTGAGTTGGAACTTCTCTCAATGTAGAACATACCTTTTGCAGTTCGCAACTGCTCGAGGTAATCCTTACAGTTCCTCCTCCAATGTCCAGGCTTGTGACAGTGGTGGCAAACATCCTCATATTTGTTCGGCCTTGAAGTCCTTGCCTTGGGCTTCTTGGTGGGCTTTTCCTCCTTCGCAGGGGCAGAACGCTTCTTACCCTTGCGTTTGGACCCCTTCTTCGCAGAGGAAGAAGAGCCCATAAGGAGGACGGGCTTGTCCTTCTTTATGGTCCCTTCAAACACTACAAGCATGTTCACCACCTCTTCAAGGGTGGTTTCCAGCTTGTTCATGTTAAAGTTGACCACAAAGGGGTCGAATGCAGCGGGTAGTGAGAGGAGAAGCAAATCCACAGACAGCTCATGTGGAAGTGTGATATCAAGGCCCACCAACTTTTCAATGAGCCCAATCATACGAACCCCATGCTCGCGGACCGAAGTCCCATCGCGCATGCGGCTCGTCATAAGCTCCTTGACAGTGGTGAACCTCTCATGTCAAGAGTTCTCCCCATACAGCTCTTTGAGATGAAGATGCATGTCAGCAGCATACACGGTCTTCTCAAAGCGCCACTGTATTTCGTTTGACATCGATGCCATCATATAGCATCGAGTCTTAAGCTCGTCATCCCACCATTTGTTAAGCGTAGTCAGCTCCTCAGGGCTGACGTCGACAGAGGCTTCCTTCGGAGGGCTCTTCACTAACGTGTAGAGAAGTTTCTTCGAAGCCAATACAATATTGAGGTTTCGAAGCCAGTCTTGGTAGTTCAGACCAGTGAACTTGTTGCTATCCAGTATAGCAGCGAGTGGATTTTTGATCGAAGACATTATAATAGCAGTTTATACTGAAGAAAAACAGACATGCATTACTAACTATATATGAAAAACGCTAAGACATAAAACAAGGTCATTTAGTTTTATGAATTACCCTCCCACTATTTTAACGATTTCACCACCCTTTAATGAAATCGGGAAAGCAAGTTTCCTTAGTGGGTACACGGAGCCCAATCAAGCGATCATGGTCCCGAATAATATCAGACAACCATGACCCCCAAAAGGTAGAGTTCAATTGCAACCGGTGCAACCTCCATGTATTCACCTCACGTCCAGTAATGGCCCAATAATATGACGCCGTTTACTATCACGTGTCAAGATGACCCATCAATTTTGAGTCGTGAAGGACGGTCCCCTTAACGTCCCCAATAATATGAGCCAACGTTAAAGGGAGTTCCAACCGACTCACAACAATTTGTCAATGGCGTGGACAGCTTTCCGGCATACATAACCCCCTCAATAATATGAGCCGGGCCATGTATGCGGGTAGCATCGGCGTACACCCATTGTTGATGGAAGGTAGAGAGATTTAAACAGATTTAAATTTCCTTTAGTTTATCGAATAAGCTTTTAATCTTGATATCAGTTTTAAATCGTATTTAAAACGAGGGATTTTATTTCTGAAAAATTTGGTCTCATGCAATTTTAAATCACAATTTAAAACATGCGGATTCAACATATATCGAATATATAAATTAATTTTGGGATGATCGATCGCGAGAGCTATGCGGTCCGTGGTTGCCAATCACGGACCTGGGTCCAATCCTAGGTGAAATGCAATATGCAATGCAATTCTATTACAATTGCTTCCGGTTTTACAGATCTTCGGTCTTCAATATCTTTGATCGTCATCTCCACCGTCTTCAATTGTCCTCCCACTAAATCTAGTAATTTACATTTAAATTTCCATGACAAGCAAGGGATACAATTCTCAAGGGGTGGGAACGGGCCACAAACAGACCCACTTTATAAATGATATCAATAATATATTACAACCGAAATCGCAAAATCTAAAGCATACACCTAACAAGTTGGGCACGACTCTCGATCATCCCAAACATGCAATCAATCTAATTAATTTGCATAAGTATAAATAATCAAATTATTTACCCACAAAATCATATTTTAATTACAAAATCGCATTTTATAATAAAGTCGCATTTTGTCGATAAAATAATATTTTAATCAACAAAATCATATTTTAATTATAAAATCATATTTCATAATCAAAATCATATTTTGTAATTTTAATTGCATCATATTGGGCTTAAAACGATTTAGGCCCAAAATCTCAAAAATTTCAAAATCGACCAAAATTGGCCCAATATCGAATATCGGTCCAAAAACTTCATGGGCTGCCCGGGACAGGCCCGAACTAAACCTAGAAGAAAATTAGCCGTCGCAACGCTGCCGGGAAGTTCGCCGGACGACGGCGGCCGCCGCCAACATATTTCGCGCGGCACAAGGCCGCGCGCTGCCGCGACAAGCGCGGATCATGGCGCACGTTGCGCCCAACGTTTGGCGCATCCAGCAGCGTCCGGTCGCCCAGCCCATCGCGCAACAGATTGCGCAAGGCTGCCTGTAATGGTCGTCCACCAACATGGCGTGCGGCGCATGGCCGCACGCCGCCGCGCCAAGCGCGGCATCTCTCGCGCGGCGCTGCCTTGCGTCTCGCCCAAACCATCGCGCAACAGATTGCGCATGGGCCGCCTGCCAACGTCGGCCATCGCGCGATGCAGCGGCCAACCATCCGCCCGTGATGCGCAGCAAGCGCGCGCGCATATGCGCGGGTGAGGGAGCGCCGCCATGTGCGGCGGCGCCTCGACCGGAGTGCTGAAATTTTGTTTTTTGTTTTTTCGATTTCAAAATTTTGAGATCTATGCAATTCAGGCAACAATATGTATTGAAGGATCCGAGCCTGAGCTATGATACCACTGTTGGCGTCAATGGCGGATCCGGACCCGCTTCCCGGGGGCGCAGCGGAAATTAAAATTATGCCCCGAGATGCGTTCAATACATCAAAACAATCCTATAAACATTCATACGGTGTTCATAGAATCGTTACCTTGCTGGCGTCTAGGCGCCTGGCTCCGACCAGTTTCGCGAGGAAACCGACACTTCAAACGGTAGGCGGCGGTAGATCGTCTAATCAGGTCCACGACCGGAAACGCGATTCCTCCATCACTCTGTACTAGAAGATCTGACGGATTTTGCCACAAACGGATTCTCCTCAAAAAGATGATCGGAACAAGTCCGATCATGACGGCGGCGGGACACGGCGGCGGCGCGGCAACGCAAGGAGGCGCGTGGAGGTGTCGGCCGAAGTTGGGGAGGAGAGGAGGAGGGTTGGGTGGCGCTATCTAGGGTTATGAGATGAAAAAGTGTCTCATTAGTTGCCCTAGGGTGACGCATGATTCACTCATCTAAACACTTAAGCTCTCGGCTCTCATATGTGAGTGAATCAGTGTGTGAGAAATTACAGTGTAAGCTCACTCTCGCATATGTTTTATCACACACTGGGAAGTGTTTCTTCAAAGCTGATAACTCATTGTCTTCCCTGAACTGTGCAGTCAACTTGAATAACTCATTGAAGCTCACGGCCTATGCACCAGCTCACACCTGGGCACACGACCGGCTTGCACATCAGCTGCCACCTGAGTGTGCAAGCTTGTGACTATGCACTGATCTTTTGTTTTGTGTCTCACTGCACTTGTATTCTGTTTTCGCTCTTGTATCTCCACTCACCTCTTCTCTTGTGCTTCAGCTCTTGATTATAAAGCTTCTTGTGCAATTCTATCCGTTGGACACAAAGATTAACCGTTGAAAAAGGCTTCTGTAAAGTTCTGACAAAGTTGTACCTTGTGTCCTTTATCATTCAATGCTTTACAAGCTTTGTAGTCTTTGAGCTCTTTCATTAAATGCTCCTGCAGCCTTTGCTGGCTTTGAGCATGTGAATTTTGTACCTGATGTGGACAGGACAAACAAATCAGTTTGAACTAGATTACTCCAATCTTCGCATAGCTTATGTTGAAACTGCTTTGTTCGTCTGAGCTGGTCTCTCTGAGCTGGTTGCTTCTCATCTGAACTGCTCTTTTTAGCAACTGCTCTAAACTATTCTGCTCTTCGTTCTGAGCTGCTCTTGAATACTCCAAACTTCTTTGTACACTGCTTCTCTAATCTGATCTGATTCTGCTTTCACTGGACTGATATACTCCTGATCTGAACTGATCTTGCTCTTGCTCCAAGTTGGTGAACTAGCTTGGGTGTCTGCTATACCAGCTTGGGCGTCTTCTCACTGTATCAGCTTAGATATCTTCTACTAGACCAGCTTAGGCGTCCCCTTACTTTTCTAGCTTAGATATCTTCTTAATCTGCTCATGGTTCGATCTGCTTCAGTACTTTTCTTCTTAACTGATCCAGCTTGCGACTTTCTCTGTACCAGCTTGGACCTATGGAGACTGATGGAGTACACCCTGCTCTTGGATTTATTCTTCTTCTTCTACGGGATCACCTCGAGCTCATCATGTTGGCACAGCGGCGGATCCGGATCCCGCTCCCGGGGTGCTGCGGAAGTTTAAAAATTTTTGAGCCCGGGAACGATCAATACACCTAAACAATAATCTAAACATTCATGTATGTTTAGAAGATTACCTTGCTGGTGTCTAGGCGTCTGGCTCCGACCAGTTCCACGAGGGAATTGGCACTTCAACGGTTGAACAGCTACAACCTCCTAATCCGGTCCATGATCGGAATCTCAATTTCTTCGTTGGCTTGCACTAGAAAACCAATGAAAGCTTCACGAACGGAATCTCCTCGCCGAGATGGTCAGAACAACTTCCGACGATGGTGGCGGGTCAGCAGCGGAGACGACGACGGGCGGCGACGATGACGGCGTCGAAGGGAAAGGAGGAGGAGGAGAAAAATATAACTAGAGGGAAGAAGGGAATTCTCAACCAGAATATCAGTTGTGAATACAACTTTTTGGTGCGAGTAAAATAATACCCCAGGGCCCCTATTTATAGATTTTTCATGGGCTTAAACCAGCTTAATGGGCTTGGGTCGGGCCCAGGCCCAGTGAACATTGGTTTCAAATCCATCATTGTGGATTCATCATAATCTCGATCGAAGATCAGATCGAACCGATCTACACAGTTTACAAAACTGAGCATTATGATGTGAAAATAATTTTTCGGACCACCTAATCCAAAATAGTAGTTAGGCCCTATCAGCTTTAAGGATAGTCATACTAGTCCAAACCAATTTAAGGAAATCACATTTCCATCCTAGTTAATTTTAGGAAGTCACACTTCCATCCTTCCTCCTACAATACTTAACAAATTGAGCTTAATTTCCGTTCGGGAATTGAGAAACCAGTAATTGTGTGACCCTCAATGATTCAGTGATACAACTAGCCATGAGCTCACAATATTTGTGACTCCGAAAACATATTTTCGGACTTACCCATCGGATCATGGTTAAGCGTCTAGCAACATCACCCCATGATCCACAAGGTATCACTGATAGTGCCTACAAGGACCAGTCGGTCATGGTTAGCCTACAATACGATCCTTTCAACTCAAATATCCCGATCAGATCAATGATCATTGGCAAATCGAGAGTCGCTAGAGATCCAATAACCATGCATGCGTCTTGGAGATTAAATAGTGACATCACATGTGTTACTTGGTAAACCCACTTACTTAAAACACATCTAGTACTCTGGCCAGAGATTTGTCACACTATTATCTCCTCAGATAGCATAGGATATCCACGAACAAGGGCGAGCGGTGAATCCTCGACAACAAAGCATCGACTCCTACATGCATCGGGACCTCACCCAACCTCGCCACTTGATGATCCCAACTGAGTTGGTAAACGGGTCAAAGTGAGGCACCTATCATGTAGAGTCGCACTGACGTTTCGAGTAATAAGGACTAATCTGTACAACCAAAACCTCAGATTTAATCCACTCAACAAATGATAACCACTTGGAAAGTTCGAACGATGATAGTTCGATAGATCACCATGTCACTATCCATCTGCATGCTCAGAACATCACTATGTTCCCTACCAATGAAACGTGGCTTTGCATCACAGATGCTAGTCTCAAGCTCGGGCGACCCTTATCCTCTTTTGGATGGCCCAATCGACTAGGAACAAGTTTAGAATATACCGTGACTAGTAGATGTGTTTCATGATAGCCATCAAATCTACTATCATATCTAACATACACTATAGTGAATTCAATGTCTTTATCCAACAATTTTACATAATAATGAAGATAAAGAATGCCATAAAATAATGCGAATTTTATAAATAAAGATCGTTTTACATAGAGTCAAAAAGAACCACCCGCCACAAGTTGGCTAGTTGGGCACCTACTCTAACACGTCAAACTTCTCACAGATATCATACGCTACCCATGTCATCTCCGCCTTCACGTCATCATAGACGCCGAAATTGTTCACGATCATAGACTCCTGCCTCTGCATTTCTTCTTCTTCTACATCATCCACAATAAACCCATCTCTCTCATAAGCATCCAGCTTAGCCAAATTCATGATCTGGTTTTCCTCAATCTGAGCTGGTTTTTCCTTCACCAGCTTGCTTCTACGCTGCTCTGATTAAGACGGTAAAAGGGGGCTTCAATTGATTAAACTGTTAGTAAAATAACAACAGGTTTTGTGTTAATCAAAATTAAGATTCTGATCTGTTAATACAGATCCAACAAAGATAAAAATCGTTAAAAAACATCTACAACAAAAAAATTAAATTGCAATTTTCCTATCAGAATATCGTGAACGCACGTTGATAGGAACGAAAAAGAATCAGATCACCTGTCATTTTACAGAAACAACACAGAGCCGAGAGCACGTGCAATCTGAATAAAAATAAGAGTTGTAAGAACTCCGGTTCTTGAAAGGTTTTGAGCACCGAGAGATGGCTGAAAAATAAAGCGGAAAATAGTAGACATATTATCCAAAACTAATATTTTAAAACATTTTAGAGCATGTATGAATCAAAGAATAAAATGAGAACTCGGATGTTTGTTTCTGAAAGTTCGAAGCCATCGTTTCTACGACTCCCCTTCTTCTGAACAGGAAGGCTCCACTAGAAGACTTTGATATTCATATATAGCTGGTACAAACCTATCTCAGCTTGAACTTATCATACTGTCCAAACTGAGAATCCTAGACTACAAAATACATATGTTTAACGTCTCTATGCCAAGAATACAACATCAAGTTTAACGTCTTTGTGCCAAGACAAATATGTATAATTGTGTTTCACTCATCTAATCTATTTCAAATCATCTCTCGAATATGTGAGTGAATGTATGTGTGAAGATAATACTATTATAGTGTGTTCTCCATGTATCATCACACACTTCGTCATCTATCTAAACAATCTTCAATGTTCGACGACGTTGCGGTTGTGCGCTCTTCTTGTTGCTATTGCGCTCTCTGTGCGCAGCACTTCTTTACACACTCTGCCTCTACCCTACTCTACTTTGCTTCAGCTCAGTTGTATTTATAGTCTCTGTTCTGATATGAACGTTGGACACAAGTTTCTAGTCGTTGCAAAAGTTTTCTGAAAAGTTTTGACTCTGTTTACTTGTCGTCCTTTATTCGTACAGGACTAGGTGATGCTTTTTATGATCTTTAAATGCCTGAACTGATGTCTTATCAAATAATTTTGAATCGCTTATGTTATGTCTAAGATAATCTTGTTCAAATTGATTTCTCCTTCTGAGCTGATAGACTGTACTGATCGAACTCCCTTCTGATCTATTCTATTCCGTAAGCTCTATTTTGCTCTTCTCTTATGCACTGTGCACTATTATTCTTCCTTCTCTTTTTAATTGAGCTACTTTGATGTGATCTGTTCCGTTCTGCTCTAGCTGATCTATTCTGCTCATTTTAACTGAGATGATCTTATCTGTTTGCTTCTCTGAACTAATCTGTTCTCTTATCTGAGCTGATATGTTCTGTTCTGCTTTGTTCTATTGTGAGGTCTGGATGGTTAACAATTAATTTGGGTAATTGTTAGGGCGTGAGCTGGTCTATGCGTGGATAAATTCTGGGTTAGTTTTCGTTGAAAAATTAGAGCAGTATGGTTGGATGTTTATAAATGGTCGTCGCAAGCTATTCTGGGTACTATAAGCTGGACATTCTGAGCTGGTAGCAAAGCGACGTCGTTTGGAGAAACCAGCTTAGAGGGGCTCAATCTGGTAGTACTGTGCGGAACGGCCCGATTCATGGTTTTAGTGTAGATCGGCACGGTTCATGGGCATCAGCTTAGGCAAGATCTGGAAGTGTGCGAACTGGTCTTCTTGCGCATGATATGGTTGTCCCGACCTGAGGTGCGTTACTATGTCATTTAATATATCAGTTTAGACGTTAGCTGGATGGTACGTGTGAGCTATGTTAGAGTAGGTGCCCAACTAGCCAACTTGTTGCGTATGGGTTCTTGTTGACTCTTTGTAAACGATCTTTATTTATGAAATTCATATTCTTTTACGGCATTCTTTATCTTCATTATTTTATAATGTTAACAATTGCGTTGGATAAAGACCTAGAATGAACCATAGTATATGTTAGATGTGATAGTGGATATGATGGCTATCATGAAACACATCTAATAGTCACTGGGTATTCTAAACTCGTTCCTAGTCGATTGGGCCGTCAAAATGAGGATAGGCCGCCCGAGCTTGAGACTAGCATCTGCGATGTGAAGTAACACGTTTCATTGGTAGGGAACATTGAGATGTTTTGAGCATGCAGATGGATAGTGACCTGGTGATCTATCGAACTACCCTCGTTCGGACTTTCCAAGTGGTTACCATTTGTCACATCTAATAGTCACTGGGTATTCTAAACTCGTTCCTAGTCGATTGGGCCGTCAAAATGAGGATAGGCCGCCCGAGCTTGAGACTAGCATCTGCGATGTGAAGTAACACGTTTCATTGGTAGGGAACATTGAGATGTTTTGAGCATGCAGATGGATAGTGACCTGGTGATCTATCGAACTACCCTCGTTCGGACTTTCCAAGTGGTTACCATTTGTCTAGTGGATTAAGTCCGAGGTCTTGGTTGTACAGATTAGCCCTTATTACTCGAAACTTCATTGAGACTCTACATGATAGGTGCCTCACTTTGACCCGTTTACCGACTCAGTTGGGGTCATTAGGTGGCGGGATTGGGTGAGGTCCCGATGTTTTAGGTTAGGTAAATGGGTTTACCTAGTAACACACGCGATGTCACTATTTGATCTCCGAGATGTATGCATGGTTATTGGATCTCTCTCTCGATTTAATGGGTTTACCTAGTAACACACGTGATGTCACTATTTGATCTCCGAGATGTATGCATGGTTATTGGATCTCTAGCGACTCTCGATTTACCAATGGTCGTTGATCTGATCGGGATATTTGTGTTGAAAGGACCGTACTGTACGCTAACCATGACCGACTGGTTCTTGCAGGCACTATCAGTGATACCTAGGGGATCATGGGGCGATTTTTCTAGACGCTTTACCATGATCCGATGGGCTAGTCCAAAAATATGGTTTCGGAGTCACACATGTTGTGGGCCCACAGCTAGCTGTATCCCTGAACCATTGAGGGTCACACAAGTACTGGTTTCTCGATTCCCGCACGGAAATTAAGCTCAATTTGTTGAGCATAGGAGGAGGAAGGATGGAAGTGCGACTTCCTAAAATTAAACAGGGGTCAAAATGCAATTTCCATGAAGTTTGGGCTAGTTTGACTATCCTTGAAACTTTCAGGGGCCAAACAGTTATTTTGGACTAGGTGGTCCGAAAAATTATTTTCGCATCATAATACTCAGTTTTGTAAACTGTGTAGATCGATCCGGTCGGGATTATGATGGAGCCACGGTGATGGACTTGAAACTAATGTTCACCCTGGGCCTGAGCCCGACCCAAGCCCATTAAACCGGTTCAAGCCCATACGAAGTCTATAAATAAGGGCCCTAGGGTTGCATTACAAACACAACATAACTACACAAAACCCTAGAGCAAGCCGCCTCCCTCCCTCTCTACTCCTCTCGACCGCCGCCCCCCTTGCGTCGCCGCCCGCCGCCGTGCACCATCGCCTATCGCCGCCGTCGGACTTGTTCCGACTGTCTCGACGAGGAGATTCCGTCCGTGAAACATTTGTCATGTTTTCTAGTGCAGACTGACGAAGGGATCGTGATTTCAGTCATGGACCGGATTAGGAGAACGACGACCGCCTACCGTTGAAGTTCCGATTTTATCGTGAAATTGGTCGGAGCCAGGCGTCTACACTCCAGCAAGGTACCAAATCAAACATCCTATGTATGTTTATTTGCTGTATTTGTTATGTATTGACCGTTCCCGGTGCAAAATTTTGAAATCTTCCGCTGTGCCCCGGGAGCGGGATCCGGATCCGTCGCTGCGCCAACAGTGGTATCAGAGCTATGGCTCGGATCTATCAATACATATATTGTACCAATATTGCATCAGATCTCTAAATTTCACAAAAAAAAAAAGTTTTTTTTCCAGCGGCCGCGCCACCGCCGCGCACGTTGCCGCACGCCACCGCGCGCCCGTCGTGCACGGCGTGCGCAACTGCCGCACGTGATTCTTGGCGTGATGCGCGCGATTGTGCGCGCAGCGTGCGGCGAGCGCCGCGCCCGCTGGCCTGCGCCCGTGCGCGCATGTCGCGCACGGTGCCGCGCGACACCGCCGCCCCCTGGCCGACACCCGTGCGCGCACGTCGCACACGGTGGTGCGCGCCACCGCCGCCCACTGGCCAGCACCAGTGGGAGATTTTTGGAGTAGGTTCCCAACTAGCCAACTTGTGGCGTGTGGGTTATTGTCTACTCTTTGTAAACGATCTTTATTTATGAAACTTGTATTCTTTTATGGCATTCTTTATCTTCATTATTTTATAATGTACAATTGTGTTGGATAAAGACCTAGAATGCACCATAGTGTATGTTAGATGTGATAGTGGATATGATGGCTATCATGAAACACATATAATAGTCACTGTGTATTCTAAACTCGTTCCTTGTCGATTGGTCCGTCAAAATGAGGATAAGGCCGCCCGAGCTTGAGACTAGCATCTGCGATGTGAAGTACCACGTTTCATTGGTAGGGACATTGTGATGTTCTGAGCATGCAGATGGATAGTGACCTGGTAATCTATCGAACTACCCTCGTTCGGACTTTCCAAGTGGTTACCATTTGTCGAGTGGATTAAGCCCGAGGTCTTGGTTGAACATATTAGCCTTTATTACTCGAAACGACATTGAGTCTCTACATGATAGGTGCCTCACTTTGACCCGTTTACCGACTCAGTTGGGGTCATTAGGTGGTGGGATTGGGTGAGGTCCCGATGCATGTAGGAGTCGATGCTTCGTTGTCGAGGATTCACCGCTCGCCTTTGTGCGTGGATATCCTATGCTATCTGAGGAGATAGTAGTGTGATAAATCTCTGGCCAGAGTACTAGATGTGTTTTAGGTAAATGGGTTTACCTAGTAACACACTAAAACATGCAATCTATGAACCATTCATAGGGTGTTTTGATGATTACCTTGCTGGCAACTCGTGCCTGGCTCCGACCAGTTTCGCGAGGAAACCGGCACTTCACGGTAGGCGGCGGTAGATTACGTCAATCAGGTCCACGACCGGAAACGATCTCCCTCCGATCAGCCTGCACTAGAAGACTGATGGATTTTATCACCAACGGATTCTCCTTGAAAAGTTGGCCGGAGCAAGTCCGGCGAAGGAGGCGGCGGCGGCGGCGTGAGGAGAGGAAGGGAGGCGGCGGCTTTTAGAGAGACTAGGGTTAGGGTTTTGTTTAATGAATGAATTGTGAGTTATGAAGCTAAGTCTACATTAAGTAGACTCATGATAGACTTGGACCGGACCAACGGGCCCGGGTCCAACAGATGAACATTCGGTTCATCCCTATCATCGTGACTTCATCATAACTCCGATTGCCGATCAGATCGGACGGATCGACTCAGTTTCCAAACTGAATACTATGATCTGAAAAACCATTTTCCAGAACCCCAGTGCAAAATGACCGTTTTGCCCCTCAACGTCGAGAAATCACGATTTGACCCCTGTTGACTTTTAGGAAGTCGCGCACCCCAAAATCCTCTTCTCATGCTCAACACATTGAGCTCAGTATCCGTGCGGGAATCTCGAATCAAGTACTTGTGTGACTCTCAATGGTTCAGGGATACAGCTAGCCGTGGGCCCACAACCATTGTGGCTCCGGAATCACAATTCCGGACTTGCCCATCGGATCATGGTAAGAGCGTCTAGCAACATCGCCCCATGATCCCCTAGGTATCACTGATAGTGCCTGCAAGAACCAGTTGGTCGTGGTTAGCGTATAGTACGGTCCTTTCAATCCATATATCCCGATCAGATCAACGACCATTGGTAAATCGAGAGTCGCTAAAGATCCGATAGCTATGCATACATCTTGGAGATCGAATAGTGACATCGCGAGTGTAACTAGGTAAACACATTTACCTAAAACACTTCTAGTACTCTGGACAGAGATTTATACACTATTATCCCCTCAGATAGCATAGGATATCCACGCATGTCTGCGAGCGGTGAATCCTCGACAACGATGCATCGAATACACAGTGACTATTAGATGTGTTTCATGATAGCCGTCATACCCACTATCACATCTAACATACACTATAGTGCATTCTAGGTCTTTACTCAACGCAATTGTTAATCATTATACAACACAATGAAAGTAAAGAATTCCATAAATGAAATGCGAATATCATATATAAAGATTGTCATATATAAGAGTCTATAAACCCACACGCCACAAGTTGGCTAGTTGGGCATCTACTCTAACAGTTACGTGCGTTGCGATCTGTTTTGGGATAACAGGCCGAGCGTGTGATCTGTTCTGGTAGCGCAAACTGGATGACGTATACCAGCTTGGACCCCAAGCTGTTGGTGGCTACTGTTCACCATATCCCGGGAGAATTAAGTTATATATCCATGCGCACGCCATTCTTTCCAAAACTTAGAAAATATTTCCTCTTGAGAGCTTGACTGTTGGCGCAGTGGCGGATCCGGATCCCGTTTCCCGGGGCGCAGCGGAAGTTTCAAAATTTTGCACCGGGAATCGTTCAATACATAATAATATCAACAAATAAACATACATAGGATGTTTATATGTTACCTTGCTGGCGTCTAGGCGCCTGGATCCGACCAGATTCACAGGGAATCTGGCACTTCAAGGTAGGCGGCGGTAGATCTCATCAATCCGGTCCACGACTGGATGCACGAGTCCTTCGTCAGTCTGCACTAGAAGAGCTGACGAATTTTACATGAACGGAATCCCCTCAACAAGGGGATCGGAACAAGTCCGATCACGACGGCGGCGTCACGGCGGTGCGGCGCGGAGGCGCGTAGGAAGGCGGCGGCCGAGAGGTGAAGAGGAGGGAGGGGCGGCACTATGCTCTAGGGTTTTGTGAGTTGTGTTATGTCATACAACCCTAGGCTCAAGAATAAGTATAGGTGTGATGGGCTTGAACCGGCCCATTAGACCTGGGGCGGGCCCAGTCCAACGTATGAACATTCGTTTCATCCCTATCACCGTGACTTTATCATAACTCCGATCGACGATCTGATCGGACCGATCTACACAGTTTCCAAAACTGAGTATTATGATGCGAAAACAATTTTTCAGAGCACCTACTCCAAAATTGCAGTTTGGCCCTCCAAGATTCAAGCATAGTCAAAATAGCCCAAACTTTAGGGAAATTGCAATTTGACCCCTGTTGACTTTTTGGAAGTCGCACTCCCTAAATTCCTCCTCCTATGCTCAACACATTGAGCTCAATTTTCGTGCGAGAATCGTGAAACCAGTACTTGTGTGACCCTCAATGGTTCAGGGATACAGCTAGACGTGGGCTCACAACCATTGCGACTACGAAATAACAATTTCGGACTTGCCCATCGGATCATGGTAAAGGGCCTAGCAACATCGCCCCATGATCCCCTAGGTACCACTGATAGTGCCTGCAAGAACCAGTTGGTCATGGTTAGCGTACAGTACGGTCCTTTCAACACATATATCCCGATCAGATCAACGACCATTGGTAAATCGAGAGTCGCTAGAGATCCGATAACTATGCATACATCCCGGAGATCAAACAGTGACATCGCGAGTGTTACTAGGCAAACCCATTTACCTAAAACACATCCAGTACTCTGGCCAGAGATTTATCACACTATTATCTCCTCAGATAGCATAGGATATCCATGCATAAAAGCGAGCGGTGAATCCTCGACAACGAAACATCGACTCCTACATGCATCGAGACCTCACCCAATCCCGCCACCTAAAGACCCCAAGTGAGTCGGTAAATGGGTCAAAGTGAAACGCCTATCATGTAGAGTCTCAATGACGTTTCGAGTAGTGAGGACTAATCAGTACAACCAAGACCTCGGACTTATCCACTCGACAAATGGTAACCACTTGGAAAGTCCGAACGAGGGTAGTTCGATAGATCACAAGGTCACTATCCATCTGCATGCTCAGAACATCACAATGTTCCCTACCAATGAAACATGGTACTTCACATCGCGGTCACAAGGTCACTATCCATCTGCATGCTCAGAACATCACAATGTTCCCTACCAATGAAACATGGTACTTCACATCGCGGATGCTAGTCTCAAGCTCGGGCGGCCTTATCCTCATTTTGACGTCCCAATCGACTAGGAACGAGTTCAGAATACACAGTGACTATTAGATGTGTTTCATGATAGCCATCATATCCACTATCACATCTAACATACACTATGGTGCATTATAGGTCTTTATCCAACACAATTGTTAACATTATAGCATAATGAAAATAAGGAATGCCATAAAAGAAATACAAATTTCATAAATAAAGATCGTTATTCAAAGAGTCAATAAAACCCACACGCCACAAGTTGGCTAGTTGGGCATCTACTATAACAATCTCCCACTTGCCCTAAAGCCAACTACTCATAAGACGCAGTCCCATTGTTTCGTGATGTTTTTCAAACAACGGTCCTGGCAAGGGCTTCGTAAGTGGATCAGCAATGTTGTCTGCAGAGGCGACTCTCTCGACTTCTATGTCGCCTCTAGCCACAATATCACGGATTATGTGGTATTTCCTCAGTATATGTTTGGATCTTTGGTGAGACCTAGGCTCCTTTGCTTGCACAACGGCACCTGTGTTGTCGCAGTACACCGGGACTGGACCAACTCCTTCAGGGATTATGCCCAACTCTTGGACGAAATTCCTTATCCAAACCGCCTCCTTAGCAGCAACTGATGCTGCGATGTACTCAGCCTCAGTGGTTGAATCCGTGATGGTGTCTTGCTTGGAACTCTTCCAAGAGACAGCACCACCATTGAGCATGAATACAAATCCAGAGGTTGACTTCGAATCATCCACGTCACATTGGAAGCTAGAATCAGGGTAGCCTTCCAATTTCAGTTCACCACCCTCATAGACCATGAACATATTCTTAGTCTTTCGTAAGTACTTAAGAATATCTTTCACAGCCTTCCAATGCATTTGGCCGGGGTTGGCCTGGTAGCGGCTCGTGACACTCAGAGCATATGCGACATCCGGTCTAGTTGAGATCATGCCATACATAATACTACCTATTGCTGAGGCATATGGCACACGTCTCATACTTTCTATCTCCTCATCAGTCTTTGGACACATAGACTTAGATAGAGTTACCCCGTGGCACATAGGTAGGTGTCCTCTCTTGGACTCTTCCATAGAGAACCGCTTAAGTATGGTATCGATGTAGGTAGCTTGGGTGAGTCCGAGCATCCTTTTCGATCTATCCCGATAGATCTGTATTCCAAGAATATAGGATGCTTCACACATGTCCTTCATCGAGAATCTACTAGACAACCACACTTTAGTTGATTGCAGCATTCCTACATCATTCCCAATGAGTAGAATGTCATCAACATAAAGTACAAGGAATGTCACAACATTCTTAACTACCTTCTTATATACACATGGCTCCTCGTGATTCTTGATGAAACCAAATTCCTTAATTGTTTCATCCAATCTCAGGTTCCAACTGCTCGATGCTTGTTTGAGACCGTAGATCGATCTCTGAAGTTTGCATACTTTATGCTCACTTCCTACAGATGTGAAACCCTCAGGCTGCGTCATATATATCTCTTCCTTAATGTTTCCATTAAGGAACGCAGTTTTCACATCCATTTGCCATATCTCATAGTCGTACCATGCGGCTATGGCTAGTAGGATTCTAATTGACTTGAACATCGCGACTGGTGAAAAGGTTTCATCATAGTCAACACCTTGCCTTTGAGTGTAACCTTTCGCGACCAGTCGTGCCTTGTAGGTCAGTACCTTACCATCAGGCCCAAGTTTTCTCTTGTATATCCATTTACATCCAATGGTAACTATTTCCCCGGGAGGATCAACAAGAGTCCAGACTTGGTTTGAATGCATCGAGTCAAACTCATATTGCATTGCTTCAAGCCACAAATTAGAATCAGCATCGGAAATTGCCTCCTTGAAAGTACTTGGATCGCATCCAATAACTTGATCATTTTGATCATCTTCAAGGAGAAAACCATATCTTTCAGGAGCCCTAGGAATCCTTTCAGATCTCCTAGGTGCGACCATTTCTGGTACCGGCTCTTGAGGTGCAGGAGGTTCACTTGGTACTTCAGATGGTACTCGAACCTCTTCGAGTTCTACTATCTTGCCTTTTCTATCAAGTAGAAACTCCCTTTTCCATAAAGGTGGCATTTCTAGAAACAAACACTTTTGTTTCATTGGGATAGTAGAAGTAGTATCCAATATAATTTTTTGGATACCCAATGAAGTAACATAAGATGGATCTATTATCCAGCTTATCTCCCACTGTCTGCTTCACGTAAGCAGGACATCCCCAAATCCTCATATATGAGTATTTGGGCGACTTGCCCATCCATATCTCATATGGAGTCTTATCCACCGCCTTGGTGTGGACATTGTTCAACAACATTACCGCCGTTTCGAGCGCATAACCCCAAAACGAGGTAGGAAGCTCAGTGAAGCTCATCATAGATCGAACCATGTCCATCAAGGTTCGATTACGACGCTCTGCTACACCATTGAGCTGTGGTGTGGCCGGAGGGGTCCACTGTGAGAGAATCCCATTCTCTTTAAGATAGTCTTGAAATTCAGCACTTAAGTATTCACCACCTCGATCGGATCGAAGTGCTTTAATACTTTTCCCTAACTGATTTTCTGCTTCAGCCTTGAACTCTTTGAACCTTTCAAAGGATTCAGACTTGTGCTTCATTAAGTACAAGTACCCATACCTAGAGTGATCATCGGTAAAGGTGATGAAGTATGTGTGACCGTACTTAGTACCAATACTAAGTGGGCCACACACATCAGTGTGGATCAAATCCAAAAGGCCTTGAGCACGTTCAGGCTTGCCCTTGAAGGGTTGTTTAGTCATTTTTCCCTTGAGACAAGATTCACAAGTCGGTAGGGAGTTAATATCTGACGTATCAAACATGTCACTCCTAACCAACTTGTTCATCCTACTTAAGGAAACATGACCTAGCCTAGCGTGCCAAAGTTGTGCTGGGTTTAAGCTATCGTTTTTCCTTTTAATTGTTGTTGTATGTGCTTCCACATCGCGAGTTGGAACTTCTTTTAATTTAAGGTGTATAAATCGTTTTCGCGTTCCCCAATTCCAATTAAACATTCATTAATATTGCAAATCGAATTAGCAAAATGACAAGAATATCCATCACTATCAAGCATAGGAACAGAAATAATGTTCTTTATTAATTCGTGAACAAACAAAACGTTTCTCAATAACAACTTAAAATTCGAAGATAGAAACAAATAAACATCTCCTATGGCTACTGCAGCAACCCTTGCTCCATTGCCCAGCCTCAAGTGGGTCTCACCCTCTCTAAGACGTCGGCTTCTTGTCATCACCTGTAAATCATTGCAGATATGGGATCCACATCCGGTATCAAGTACCCAAGAAGTCGAATTAAGAGAGATATTTATTTCAATATAGAACATACCTTTTGCAGTTCGCAACCTCTCGAGGTACTCCTTACAGTTCCTCCTCCAGTGCCCAGGCTTGTGGCAGTGATGGCAAACATCCTCAGACTTGTTTGGCTTGGAATCCTTTGCCTTGGGCTTCTTAGTGGGCTTTTCCTCCTTCGCAGGGGTAGAACGCTTCTTGCCCTTGCGTTTGGGCCCCTTCTTCGCAGATGAAGAAGAGCCCATAAGGAGGACGGGCTTGTCCTTCTTTATGGTCCCCTCGAACACTACAAGCATGTTCACCACCTCTTCAAGGGTGGCTTCCAGCTTGTTCATGTTAAAGTTGACCACAAAGGGGTCGAATGCAGCGGGGAGTGAGAGGAGAAGCAAATCCACAGACAGCTCATGTGGAAGTGTGATGTCAAGGCCCACCAACTTTTCAATGAGCCCAATCATACAAACCCCATGCTCGCGGACCGAAGTCCCATCGTGCATGCGGCTCGTCATAAGCTCCTTGACAGTGGTGAACCTCTCAGTCCGAGAGTTCTCCCCATACGGCTCTTTGAGATGAAGATGTATGTCAGCAGCATACACCGTCTTCTCGAAACGCCGCTGCATTTCGTTGGATATCGATGCCATCACATAGCATCGAGTCTCGTCATCCCACCATTTATTCAGCTTAGTCAGCTCCTCAGGGCTGATATCGGCAGGGGCTTCCTTCGGAGGGCTCTTCTCTAACGTGTAGAGAAGTTTCTCCGAAGCCAATACAATATTGAGGTTTCGAAGCCAGTCTTGGTAGTTCAGACCAGTGAACTTGTTGCTATCCAGTATAGCAGCAATTGGATTTTTGATCGAAGACATTTTATAAGCAGTTTATACTGAAAAGAAAAACAGACATTCATTACTAACTATATATGAAAAACGCTAAGACATAAAACAAGGTCATTTAGTTTTATGAATTACCCTCCCAATATTTTAACGATTTCACCACCCTCTAACGAAATCGAGAAAGCAAGTTTCCTTAGTGGGTACACAGAGCCCAATCGAGCGATCATGGTCCCGAATAATATCAGCCAACCATGACCCTCAAAAGGTAGAGTTCAATTGCAACCGGTGCAACCTCCATGTATTTACCTCACGTCCAACAAGGGCCCAATAATATGACGCCGATTACTATCACGTGTCAAGATGACCCATCAATGTCGAGTTGTGAAGGACGGTCCCCTTAACGTCCCCAATAATATGAGCCAACGTTAAAGGGAGTTCCAACCAACTCACAGCGAGTGTCAATGACGTGTACAGCTTTCCCGTATACATGACCCCCTCAATAATATGAGCCGGGCCATGTATACGGGTAGCATCGACGTACACTCATTGTTGATGGAAGGTAGGGAAATTTAAACAAATTTAAATTCCCTTAGTTTATCGAATAAACTTTTAATCTTGATATCAATTTTAAATCATATTTAAAATGAGGGATTTTAATTTTGAAAATTCGATCTCAATTAATTTTAAATCATAATTTAAAATGCGGATTCAACAAACATATATCGAATATATATAAACTTTGGGATGATCGATTGCGAGAGCTATGCGGTCCGTGGTTGCCAATCACGGACCTGGGTCCAGTCCTATGTGAAATGCATATGCAATGCAATCCTATTACATTAGCTTCCGGTTTTACAAATCTTCGATTTTCAATATCTTTGATCATCATCTCCACCATCTTCAAATGTCCTCCCACTAAATCTAATATTTACATTTAAATGTCCATGACACATTGGGATATAATTTTAAGGGGTGGGAACGGGCCATAAACCAGGCCCACTGTATAAATGATATCAACAATATTTACAACCAAAATCGCAAAATCTAGCATACACCTAACACATTGGGCACGACTCTCGATCATCCCAAACATGCAATCAATTCAAATAATTGACATAAATAAATAATCAAATCAAATTTGATAATTTCCAACAAAATCATAGTTTAATTATAAAATCATATTTTATAAATAAAATCACATTTTGTTAATTTTAATTGCATCAAATTGGGCTTAAAAAAATTTTAGGCCCAAAATCTCAAAAATTCCAAAATCAATTTTTTGTCCGACCAAAATGGCCCAATATCAAATATTGGCCCGAAAACTTCATGGGTTGCCCGGGACAGGCCCGAAACATAACCTAGAAGACAAAACAGCCGCCGCAGTGCCATGAGGAATCGCCGGCCGGCGGCCGCACGGAGGCGGACGCCACCATCACAGCGTGCGCACAAGGCCGATGCGCGCTGTCGCGCCCGCGATGGCGCCGCCTTGCGCGGCGGCGCCGACAGCCGAGCCACGCAATTTTTTTTTTGTTTTGAAATTTTCGAAATCAGATGCAATAAGGCACAATTATGTATTGAAGGATCCGAGCCTTGGCTCTAATACCATTGTTGGCGCAGTGGCGGATCCGGATCCCGTTTCCCGGGGCGCAGCGGAAGTTTCAAAATTTTGCACCGGGAATCGTTCAATACATAATAATATCAACAAACAAACATACATAGGATGTTTGATATGTTAGCTTGCTGGCATTTAGGCGCCTGGCTCCGACCAGATTCACAGGGAATCTGGCACTTAAAGGTAGGCGGTGGTAGATCTCCTCAATCCGGTCCACGACTGGATGCACGAGTCCTTCGTCAGTCTGCACTAGAAGAGCTGACGAATTTTGCACGAACGGAATCGCCTCGACAAGGTGACCGTAACAAGTACGATCACGACGGCGGCGGCACGGCGCTGCAGCGCGTGGGAAGGCGGCGGCCGAGAGGTGAAGAGGAGGGAGGGGCGGCGCTATGCTCTTGGGTTTTGTGAGTTGTGTTATGTCATACAACCCTAGGCTCAAGAATAAGTATAGGTGTGATGGGCTTGAACCGGCCCATTGGACCTGGGGCGGGACCAGTCCAACGTATGAACATTCGGTTCATCCCTATCATGTAGAGTCTCAATGACGTTTCGAGTAGTGAGGACTAATCAGTACAACCAAGACCTCGGACTTATCCACTCGACAAATGGTAACCACTTGGAAAGTCCGAACGAGGGTAGTTCGATAGATCACCAGGTCAATATCCATCTGCATGCTCAGAACATCACAATGTTCCCTACCAATGAAACATGGTACTTCACATCGCAGATGCTAGTCTCAAGCTCGGGCGGCCTTATCCTCATTTTGACGGCCCAATCGACTAGGAACAAGTTCAGAATACACAGTGACTATTAGATGTGTTTCATGATAGCCATCATATCCACTATCACATCTAACATACACTATGGTGCATTCTAGGTCTTTATCCAACACAATTGTTAACATTATAGCATAATGAAAATAAAGAATGCCATAAAAGAAATGCGAATTTCATAAATAAAGATCGTTATTCAAATAGTAAATAAAACCCACACGCCACAAGTTGGCTAGTTGGGCATCTACTCTAACATCGACATCCCAACCCGTCTTAGAAACCTAGCTACTGTTCATCGTAATCTATTTCCTCCGATTCCCACGCCATCTGCTGCATCGAACCACGTTCCAACCATCGCAACTTAAGGACTTTCCAGGACTCTTCTTACTATACCTCTTTCGAAGGCTTTGGTGGGCTATAAGAGTGAATGTGAAGGAGCTACAGTGTGCTATCAGTTCATATTCCGGCCGATTGGATTTTCCGTTCAGGTAGTGCTTTCGAGAAAGTGTTAGATCCGTCCTTTACTATTTTTTTAGAGGTAGCTCGTGTTTAAGAGGTAGGATAGAACTGGGTTGAGCTGGTGGCTTCCAGTACGATATTTCTGTGCTTACTGTCCCTGAGCTGATTATTGTGTTTGGCTAAGCAGGTTTCAGATCTGAGTTGTTCGGGACTTTTGTTGTGGTAATTGTAGCACAGATGTTATGGTACGGATTTGAGCTTGTATTACATCTTTGGGATAAGCTTGGATATATGTGTATGCTTGCTGGTATGTTATGCAGTGTGTATGCTGTCGTGTTGATGTTATTTACTGATATTCTGTGCTGGTTATTGCAAGCTGTTGCATTGGCATACACGCATTTTTCCTTGTTGAACTCATACCCTGTTAGCAATTTGTTGTTGTGCTAACCCTTATGTACCAGGATGCTTTCTGTTTAGGACGATCGGCAATACCGTGCTCCTCATCTCCCTGCTGATCTAGTTGTTAGCCATGAGACGAGTGGATAACTACCACGCTCTCATGAACTTTCCACTTCTCTCTTTCAACTTGTGTAATCTGTTGGGTTGTTCTTGAGCTCCTATGGCTTCCTGTTTCGATTGTAGCCTGCTGCCCTTGTATTTTGCTGTCCTCATGCATAGCACATTCATATATATCTGTTGCTGTCTAATTGCTGTTTTAATCTGCTCTCCGAACTAGGGTTTGACCTCTGTCCCTATGGGGCTGTTTGGTTGTTGTGTGCCATTTATGTTTTCCAGGTTATTCAGCTGGCCATGGAGGTGAGTCAGCTGGTGATGTCCCCAGAGGTTGTTTCGAGTGTCCCGGAAATATATAAATATATATACATGTATGGGAGTTGTTGCCGGGGAATGCCCCGTGCTACCGTTGTAACTAGATTTGGTTTTCTGTTGGTTTTGTATGCTAATACCTGATGTATTCATAGCAGTTGTGTGCAGCTTTTGGTTGTTGTAGAACCAATATTTTGAGTATAAGTGTATTTTGAAATTATTTATTCTAAGTCAGGCCAAAGCGAAAAAAAATAATAAAATTTTAGCCACTATGTAATGCTTCCACAGTTGTGATTGCGTGTTTAATCTCTGTTTTGTGCATCAGGCCTGACATTTTTGGTATCAGAGCTTAAACTGGGGTAAGCTCGAATTATTTTGATCGCACTTGAGTCTAGGTACTGTGTTGCTTGTTGCGTGTGCTTGACTATGTGTTATATTTCGGTGTGATCTTATTGTTGGCGCAGTGGCGGATCCGGATCCCGTTTCCCGAGGCGCAGCGGAAGTTTCAAAATTTTGCACCGGGAATCGTTCAATACATAATAATTGTTGGGGATCCGGATCCGCCCCCCCGGCGAGGCAGCGGAAGAATATAGAAAAAGGCCGGGAGACGATCAATACGAAAACAGACAATTCAATAATCGTCATTCATAGGGTGTTCAAAGATGAATACCTTGTTGGCACTTGTGCCTGGCTCCAACCGGTATTACAAGAACCCGGCTCTTCTCGATAGATTGCGGTAGTTTACGCCAATCCGGTCCACGACCAGATCCGAGACTCCTTCGTCAGGCTGCACTAGAAGCGCTGACGAGATCAGCACGAACGGATTCTCCTCGTCGAACTGGCCGGAAACAAATTTCCCGCGACGATCGGCGGCGGCGGTGGCGGCGCGTGGGCGGCTGCGTTTGGAGAGGAGGTGAGGGGCGGCTATCACTAGGTTTAGGGTTCAAGTTATGAGAGTTGAGTTATTGATTAAGTCTCCTAAATACATTTAAATAGATTAAGTGTTGGACTTGGACCGGCCCAACGGGCCCGGGTCCAACAATGAACATTCAGTTCATTTCCACCACCGAGACTTCATCGTAACTCCGATCGCCGATCAGATCGGACCGATCGACTCAGTTTCCGTGTTTGTACAAGAGTCTATAAAACCCACACGCCACAAGTTGGCTAGTTGGGAATCTACTCTAACAATAATATCAACAAACAAACATACATAGGATGTTTGATATGTTACCTTGCTGGCGTCTAGGCGCCTGGCTCCGACCAGATTCACAGGGAATCTGGCACTTCAAGGTAGGCGGCGGTAGATCTCCTCAATCCAGTCCACGACTGGATGCACGAGTCCTGATCCGGATCCCGTTTCCCGGGGCGCAGCGGAAGTTTTAAAATTTTGCACCGGGAACGGTCAATACATAATAACAAATGCAGTAAAACATTCATAGGATGTTTTAGAGCGGTACCTTGCTGGCGTCTAGGCGCCTGGCTCCGACCAGATTCACAGGGAATCTGGCACTTCAAGGTAGGCGGCGGTAGATCTCCTCAATCCAGTCCACGACTGGATGCACGAGTCCTTTGTTAGTATGCACTAGAAGAGCTGACAAATTTTACACGAACGGAATCCCCTCGACAAGGGGATCGGAACAAGTCCGATCACGACGGCGGCGTCACGGCGGTGCGGCACGGCGGCGCGTGGGAAGGCGGCGGCCGAGAGGTGAAGAGGAGGGAGGGGCAGCGCTATGCTCTAGGGTTTTAGTGAGTTGTGTTATGTCATACAACCCTAGGCTCAAGAATAAGTATAGGTGTGATGGGCTTGAACCGGCCCATTGGACCTGGGGCGGGCCCAGTCCAACGTATGAACATTCGGTTCATCCATATCACCGTGACTTCATCATAACTCCGATCGACGATCTGATCGGACCGATCTACATAGTTTCCAAAACTGAGTATTATGATGCGAAAACAATTTTTCAGACCACCTAGTCCAAAATTGCAGTTTAGCCCCTCAACTATGGGAAATCGCAATTTGACCCCTGTTGACTTTTAGGAAGTCGCACTCCCTAAATTCCTCCTCCTATGCTCAACACATTGAGCTCAGTTTCCGTGCGGGAATCGTGAATCCAGTACTTGTGTGACCCTCAATGGTTCAGGGATACAGCTAGCCGTGGGCTCACAACCATTGCGACTCCGAAATCACAATTTCGGACTTGCCCATCGGATCATGGTAAAGCGCCTAGCAACATCGCCCCATGATCCCCTAGGTATCACTGATAGTGCCTGCAAGAACCAGTTGGTCATGGTTAGCGTACAGTACGGTCCTTTCAACACATATATCCCGATCAGATCAACGACCATTGGTAAATCGAGAGTCGCTAGAGATCCGATAACTATGCATACATCTAAGAGATCAAATAGTGACATCACGAGTGTAACTAGTTAAACCCATTTACCTAAAACACTTCTAGTACTCTGGCCAGAATTTATATACACTATTATTTTGACGGCCCCATCGACTAGGAACATGTTCAGAATACACAGCGACTATTAGATGTGTTTCATGATAGCCGTCATACCCACTATCACATCTAACATACGCTTTAGTGTAATCTAGGTCTTTACTCAACACAATTGTAAATCATTACACATAATGAAAGTAAAGAATGCCATATAAAAGAATGCGAATATCATATATAAAGATCGTTTGTACAAGAGTCAATGAAAACCCACACGCCACAAGTTGGCTAGTTGGACATCTACTCTAACAATCTCCCACTTTCCCTAAAGCCAACTACTCATCCGACGAAGTCCCATTGTTTCGTGATGTTTTTCAAACAACGGTCCTGGCAAGGGCTTCGTATGTGGATCAGCAATGTTGTCTTCAGAGGCGACTCTCTCGACTGCTATGTCGCCTCTAGCCACAATATCCCGGATTATGTGGTATTTCCTAAGTATATGTTTGGATCTTTGGTGATACCTAGGCTCCTTTGCTTGCGCAACGGCACCCGTGTTGTCGCAGTACACCGGGACTGGACCAACTTCTTCAGGGATTACGCCCAAATCTTGGACGAAATTCCTTATCCAAACCGCCTCTTTAGCAGCAGCTGATGCTGCGATGTACTCAGCCTCAGTGATTGAATCCACGATGGTGTCTTGCTTGGAACTCTTCCAAGAGACAGCACCACCATTGAGCATGAATACAAATCCAGAGGTTGACTTCGAATCATCCACGTCACATTGGAAGCTAGAATCAGTGTAGCCTTCCAATTTCAGTTCACCACCCCCATAGACCATGAACATATTCCTAGTCCTTCGTAAGTACTTAAGAATATCTTTCACAGCCTTCCAATGCATTTGGCCGGGGTTGGCCTGGTAGCGGCTCGTGACACTCAGAGCATATGCGACATCCGGTCTAGTGAGATCATGCCATACATAATACTACATATTGCTGAGGCATATGGCACACGTGTCATACTCTCTATCTCCTCATCAGTCTTTGGACACATAGACTTAGATAGAGTGACCCCATGGCACATAGGTAGGTGTCCTCTCTTGGACTCTTCCATAGAGAACCGCTTAAGTATGGTATCGATGTAGGTAGCTTGGGTGAGTCCGAGCATCCTTTTCGATCTATCCCGATAGATCTGTATTCCAAGAATATGGGATGCTTCACCCATGTCCTTCATCAAGAATATACTAGACAACCACACTTTAGTTGACTGAACATTCCTACATCATTCCCAATGAGTAGAATGTCATCAACATAAAGTACAAGGAATGTCACAGCATTCTTAACTACCTTCTTGTACACACATGGCTCCTCGGGATTCTTGATGAAATCAAATTCATTAATTGTTTCATCGAATCTCAGGTTCCAACTCCTCGATGCCTGTTTGAGACCGTAGATCGATCTCTGAAGTTTGCATACTTTATGCTCACTTTCTATAGATGTGAAACCCTCAGGCTGCGTCATATAGATCTCTTCCTTAATGTTTCCATTAAGGAACACAGTTTTCACATCCATCTGCCATATCTCATAGTCGTACCATGCGGCTATGGCTAGTAGGATTCTAATTGACTTGAACATTGCGACCGGTGAAAAGGTTTCATCATAGTCAACACCTTGCCTTTGAGTGTAACCTTTCGCGACCAGTCGTGCCTTGTAGGTCAGTACCTTACCATCAGGCCCAAGTTTTCTCTTGTATATCCATATACACCCAATGGGAACTATTCCCTCGAGAGGATCAACAAGAGTCCAGACTTGGTTTGAATGCATCGAGTCAAACTCAGATTGCATTGCTTCAAGCCATAAATTAGAATCAGCATCAGAAATTGCCTCCTTGAAAGTTCTTGGATCGCATCCAATAACTTGATCAATTTGATCATCTTCAAGGAGAAAACCATATCTTTCAGGAGCCCTAGGAATCCTTTCAGATCTCCTAGGTGCGACCATTTCTGGTACCGGCTCTTGAGGTACAGGAGGTTCACTTGGTACTTCAGATGGTACTCGAACCTCTTCGAGTTCTACTATCTTGCCTTTTCTATCAAGTAGAAACTCCCTTTTCATAAAGGTGGCATTTCTAGAAACAAACACTTTTGTTTCATTGGGATAGTAGAAGTAGTATCCAATATAATTTTTTGGATACCCAATGAAGTAACATAAGATGGATCTATTGTCCAGCTTATCTCCCACTGTTTGCTTCACGTAAGCAGGACATACCCAAATCCTCATGTATGAGTATTTGGGCTACTTGCCCATCCATATCTCATATGGAGTCTTATCCACCGCCTTGGTGTGGACATTGTTCAACAACATTACCGCCGTTTCGAGCGCATAACCCCAAAACGAGGTAGGAAGATCAGTGAAGCTCATCATAGATCGAACCATGTCCATCAAGGTTCGATTACGATGCTCCGCTACACCATTGAGCTGTGGTGTGGCCGGAGGGGTCCACTGTGAGAGAATCCCATTCTCTTTAAGATAGTCTTGAAATTCAGCACTTAAGTATTCACCACCTCGATCGGATCGAAGTGCTTTAATACTTTTTCCTAACTGATTTTCTGCTTCAGCCTTGAACTCTTTGAACCTTTCAAAGGATTCAGACTTGTGCTTCATTAAGTACAAGTACCCATACCTAGAGTGATCATCGGTAAAGGTGATGAAGTATGTGTGACCGTACTTAGTACCAATGCTAAGTGGGCCACACACATCAGTGTGGATCAAATCCAAAAGGCCTTGGGCACGTTCAGGCTTGCCCTTGAAGGGTTGTTTAGTCATTTTTCCCTTGAGACAAGATTCACAAGTCGGTAGGGAGTTAATATCTGACGTATCAAACATGTCACTCCTAACCAACTTGTTCATCCTACTTAAGGAAACATGACCTAGCCTAGCGTGCCAAAGTTGTGCTGGATTTAAGCTATCGTTTTTCCTTTTAATTGTTGTTGTATGTGCTTCCACATCGCGAGTTGGAACTTCTTTTAATTTAAGGTGTATAAATCGTTTTCGCGTTCCCCAATTCCAATTAAACATTCATTAATATTGCAAATCGAATTAGCAAAATGACAAGAATATCCATAACTATCAAGCATAGGAACAGAAATAATGTTCTTTATTAATTCGTGAACAAACAAAACGTTTCTCAATAACAACTTAAAATTCGAAGATATAAACAAATAAACATCTCCTATGGCTACTGCAGCAACCGTTGCTCCATTGCCCAGCCTCAAGTGGGTCTCACCCTCTCTAAGACGTCGGCTTCTTGTCATCACCTGCAAATCATTGCAGATATGGGATCCACATCCGGTATCAAGTACCCAAGAAGTCGAATTAAGAGAGATATTTATTTCAATATAGAACATACCTTTTGCAGTTCGCAACCTCTCGAGGTACTCCTTACAGTTCCTCCTCCAGTGCCCAGGCTTGTGGCAGTGATGGCAAACATCCGCAGACTTGTTTGGCTTGGAATCCTTTGCCTTGGGCTTCTTAGTGGGCTTTTCCTCCTTCGCAGGGGTAGAACGCTTCTTGCCCTTGCGTTTGGGCCCCTTCTTCGCAGGTGAAGAAGAGCCCATAAGTAGGACGGGCTTGTCCTTCTTTATGGTCCCCTCGAACACTACAAGCATGTTTACCACCTCTTCAAGGGTGGCTTCCAGCTTGTTCATGTTAAAGTTGACCACAAAGGGGTCGAATGCAGCGGGGAGTGAGAGGAGAAGCAAATCCACAGACAGCTCATGTGGAAGTGTGATGTCAAGGCCCACCAACTTTTCAATGAGCCCAATCATACGAACCCCATGCTCGCGGACCGAAGTCCCATCGCGCATGCGGCTCGTCATAAGCTCCTTGACAGTGGTGAACCTCTCAGTCCGAGAGTTCTCCCCATACGGCTCTTTGAGATGAAGATGTATGTCAGCAGCATACACCGTCTTCTCGAAACGTCGCTGAATTTCGTTGGACATCGATGCCATCACATAGCATCGAGTCTTAAGCTCATCATCCCACCATTTATTCAGCTTAGTCAGCTCCTCAGGGATGATATCGGCATGGGCTTCCTTCGGAGGGCTATTCTCTAACGTGTAGAGAAGTTTCTCCGAAGCCAATACAATATTGAGGTTTCTAAGCAAGTCTTGGTAGTTCAGACCAGTGAACTTGTTGCTATCCAGTATAGCAGCAAGTGGATTTTTGATCGAAGACATTTTATAAGCAGTTTATACTGAAAAGAAAAACAGACATTCATTACTAACTATATATGAAAAACGCTAAGACATAAAACAAGGTCATTTAGTTTTATGAATTACCCTCCCACTATTTTATCGATTTCACCATCCTCTAACAAAATCGAGAAAGCAAGTTTCCTTAGTGGGTACACAGAGCCCAATCGAGCGATCATGATCCCGAATAATATCAGCCAACCATGACCCTCAAAAGGTAGAGTTCAATTGCAACCGGTGCAACCTCCATGTATTCACCTCACGTCCAGTAAGGGCCCAATAATATGACGCCGATTACTATCAATAAATGACCCCCTCAATAATATGAGTCGGGCCATGTATACGGGTAGCATCGACGTACACTCATTTTTGATGAAAGGTAGGGAAATTTAAACAAATTTAAATTCCCTTAGTTTATCGAATAAACTTTTAATCTTGATATCAATTTTAAATCATATTTAAAATGAGGGATTTTAATTTTGAACGATCTCAATTAATTTTAAATCATAATTTAAAATGCGGATTCAACAAACATATATCGAATATATATAAACTTTGGGATGATCGATCGCGAGAGCTATGCGGTCCGTGGTTGCCAATCACCTGGGTCCAGTCCTAGGTGAAATGCATATGCAATGCAATCCTATTACATTAGCTTCCGGTTTACAAATCTTCGGTCTTCAATATCTTTGATCATCATCTCCACCATCTTCAAATGTCCTCCCACTAAATCTAATTTTTACATTTAAATGTCCATGACACATTGGGATATAATTTTAAGGGGTGGGAACGGGCCATAAACCAGGCCCACTGTATAAATGATATCAACAATATTTACAACCAAAATCGCAAAACCTAGCATACATCTAACACATTGGGCACGACTCTCGATCATCCCAAACATGCAATCAATTCAAATAATTGACATAAATAAATAATCAAATCAAATTTGATAATTTCCAACAAAATAATATTTTAAATATAAAATCATATTTTATAAATAAAATCACATTTTGTTAATTTTAATTGCATCAAATTGGGCTTAAAACAATTTTAGGCCCAAAATCTCAAAAATTCCAAAATAATTTTTTGTCCGATTAAAATGGCCCAATATCAAATATTGGCCCGAAAACTTCATGGGCTGCCCGGGACAGGCCCGAAACATAATCTAGAAGACAAAACAGCCGTCGCAGCGCCACGAGGAATCGCCGGCCGGCGGCCGCCGCACAGCGTGCGGCACATGGCCGCGCCATGCGCGGCGGAACCGCGCGCCATCGTGCGTGACAATCGCGCACGGTGGTCAGCCAGCGCGCAACGATGCGCGTTGGCCTGTGCGCGACGATGCGTGCGCTGTCGCGCGTGCGATGGCGCCGCCTTGCGCGGCGGATCCGGCAGCCGAGCAACACAATTTTTTTTTTGTTTTTGAAATTTTCAAAATCAGATGCAATAAGGCACAATTATGTATTGAAGGATCCGAGCCTTGGCTCTGGGGCACAGCGGAAGTTTCAAAATTTGCCCCGGAAACGTTCAATACATAACAAATAATGCACTAAAACATACATAGGATGTTTCAATGAAGGTTACCTTGCTGGCGTCTGGGCGCTTGGCTCCGACCAGATTCACAGGGAATCTGGCACTTCAAGGTAGGCGGCGGTAGATCTCCTCAATCCAGTCCACGACTGGATGCACGAGTCCTTCGTCAGTCTGCACTAGTATAGCTGACGAATTTTACACGAACGGAATCCCCTCGACAAGGTGATCGGAACAAGTCCGATCACGACGGGGGCGCGGCGCGGCGCCGCGTGGGAAGGCGGCGGCCGAGAGGTGAAGAGGAGGGAGGGGCGGCGCTATGCTCTAGGGTTTTAGTGAGTTGTGTTATGTCATACAACCCTAGGCTCAAGAATAAGTATAGGTGTGATGGGCTTGAACCGGCCCATTGGATGTGGGGCGCGCCCAGTCCAACGTATGAACATTCGGTTCATCCCTATCACCGTGACTTCATCATAACTTCGATCGACGATCTGATCGGACCGATCTACACAGTTTCCAAAACTGAGTATTATGATGCGAAAACAATTTTTCAGACCACCTAGTCCAAAATTGCAGTTTAGCCCCTCAACTATGGGAAATCGCAATTTCACCCCTGTTGACTTTTAGGAAGTCGCACTCCCTAAATTCCTCCTCCTATGCTCAACACATTGAGCTCAGTTTCCGTGCAGGAATCATGAATCCAGTACTTGTGTGACCCTCAATGGTTAAGGGATACAGCTAGCCGTGGGCTCACAACCATTGCGACTCCGAAATCATAATTTCGGACTTTCCCATCGGATCATGGTAAAGCGCCTAGCAACATCGCCCCATGATCCCATAGGTATCACTGATAGTGCCTGCAAGAACCAGTTGGTCGTGGTTAGCGTACAGTACGGTCCTTTCAACACATATATCCCGATCAGATCAACGATCATTGGTAAATCGAGAGTCGCTAGAGATCCGATAACTATGCATACATCTCGGAGATCAAACAGTGACATCACGAGTGTTACTAGGCAAACCCAATTACCTAAAACACATCCAGTACTCTGGCCAGAGATTTATCACACTATTATTGACTGCTAAGTTTTGTCATCACCAAAAAGGGGGAAATTGTTAGGATAAAATTTATTAAGTTTTGGTGATAACAAAATAATATAAGTACTGAAGTTAAGCTAGATCTGGACAGAAAGACTATGATATCAACTACGTATTTGGAACATAGCATATTTCAGTCGACGGGTTGATATTCAGCTGATGGTTGTTAAGTGGAAGTATTCAGATGTTGCGTTGAGATTTTCAGATGCTAGATATCAGATGTTGATATTCGGGATTATTTCAGAGGTTGAATTATTACAAGTTATCAGTTTCTAGTACTGGATCAGCCGTTGGTATTCTACGATTAGCTTTTGGTATTCAATCAGCCGTTGAGATAAATTCAGCCGTTGGTTAGTAATCAGCAGTTGGATTCTTCAAGGGTATTCAGCAGTTGAATTTTAGTTTCAGACGCAAGTTGTTGATTGTTAGCGTATTTTGTTGAAGATTGCAAAACGACAGCTTTTGGATAAGTTGAAACGACAGTGTATTGGATTAGCGCTAGGATTCAGCCGATGGGTTTTGCATATAATCATCTACTGGTATATCAGCCATTGGTATATCAGCCGTTGGTATATCAGCCGTTGGTATTTCAGCTGTTGGACAAATCAGGTGATGAAGTGTTCAGGCGTTGTAACCAGCCATTACATCATATTCATCAATATACATAAAGGGAGATATTTCAAGCGATCAGCTGGTGCATATTTTCAGGAGTTGAAGCTATCAGCTGGTGCATACTTTCATATGTTCAAGTCATCAGCTGGTGTACAAACAATGAATTGATTCAAATTCGATCATATACTCAAATTGGAAAAGATCGATGGCCATAATAGAATCGTACAATTGCCTGGAATTAAGGAGACAACAACGGTACTATTTTGGGTAAATAGTACATATTTACAGAGGTTGTTACACGGTTATTGCACAAATATGGAAAACTAAAATCTAGTTCTGACGATGTGCGATTTACCATTTGGTGGAGCAGGATATACGGTTACAGATTATCAGAATTTCAAAAGGGATTTTATTTCCTTAGCCAAATCAAATGACCGTTGAGCGAAGAGTATAAATAGCAGAAGTTTGAATTGAAGAAGATCTTCGTTATTGTTACTTACCGTCACTCCGCCAATTTTCTGAGCGCATTGCAATTTGACGTTATTCTCAAAAAGCTCACAACTCGAAGAACTTTCAAACAAGCCTTCATAGATTTACCTTCGATTTTATTCTCTGGTTCAATCTTTTCAATCGAGTTTCGTTGTTTAGAAACCAGAGAATTTACAGTCTCAAAATATTGTATTTCACTGTCATATTCTATTGAGTTTGTAACGAACTGGCTTTGTGAAGCAATTCGAAAAATATATCATTCTAAGTGTTGTAAAACCAGCAGCTGCGTCTGCGTGATTTTTTGTGGAGTTTCTAGGAGTTCACCTTGAGCGAGGCTCGATGATCGGGTGTTTGTAGAAGGCCTGCATGCATCAAATCTTCTAGTGAAACCTTCCTGAAAAGGAAGAAGGGGAGACGTAGGATATTTATATCCGAACTTCCAGAAACAAACTCTTGTCCCTTAACTCTTTAAATTACACATTAAGTTACTGCATTACACTGTTCACTGATTAATCGGTTTCTTTCTGCACTTTTTTGTTAACCGAGAAATCAGCCTTTAAAACTGAGATACCTTAGGTCTGGTAACTCGGACTTAAGTTAAGCGGGTGCTTGTAAAATTATTTTAAACGGTTTCGAAAATTTAAAAATACCAAGGAGTTCATTCAACCCTCCCTTCTGAACTCCTAGGGATGTTTTCGTGCCATATTAATCCTATCAATTGGTATCAGAGCCTGCGCATCTCAGTTATTGAACAGTTCTGTTTGTGCTTTATCTTATATTAAAATGTTGACTTCTCACAATAAGATTCCATGTTTTCCAAGGAGGACTACGATGATTGGAAGATTTGCATGCAGGCGCATCTGGCTGCTCTAGATGATGAAATGTGGGCGGTTATGACTGAAGGGCTGCTGAAGATAATGAAGCCGAATCTAGCTTGCTATATCCAATGGCGAGCCTCGGTTCCTAGAGAAGAGCAGACATGAGTATACCAGTGAAGACAAGAAGAAAGCCAACTTAGACAACGTGGCCAGGGACATTCTATACAAGACGCTGGACAAGGACAAAAACATGTTCAGCAAAATCAAAACCTGCGCCACAGATAAAGATATTTTGGAAAAGCTAACTCAAATATGTGAAGGAAGCGACGAAACAAAAGAGAACAAGCTGACGGTCGCTCAACAGAAGTATGAATCCATCAAGATGAAGGATGGAGAGACAATGACTGAGTTTGATGAAAGGTTCAGCGCTGTGGTAATAGAGCTGACCAGTCTTGGAAAAGAGTACAGTAATCGTGAGCTGGCGTTGAAGGTCATGAGAGCGTTGCCCAGGGAGTGGGACGTAAAGACAATGGCGATGAGGGAGTCCAAAGATTTGAACAAGCTGGAACTTCACGACCTCTTTGCAAATCTTAAAGCTTATGAGTTCGAGTTGGACACAAGAGCTGAAGCTGCTCCATCAACATCCCAGCCGACGAAAGCACTAGCTGCTACAACTACTGAACAGTGCTCTCCAAGCACAAGCAATACAGCTGATCAACTCAGCGATGACGTCATGTCCCTCTTCGTCAAGAAGTTTGGGAAATATTTGAGAAGATCCTATAAACCTTCTGCTTCTTACAATAATCATAAAAATGATAAAGCTGTATCTGATATGAAATGTTTTAACTGTGAACGTCCAGGGCATTTTGCAGCTGAGTGCAACAGGCCCAAGAAAGACGATAGATACAAGCGAGATGACAAGAGAACTGATGATAAATACAAGAAGGAGGATCGATACAACAGAGATGACAAATCAGATGAAAGAGCTGTGGACAGATCAAAGGAGAGATCCAAGATAGACGGATGAGGACACGAGGTGATAAGAGGACCAGCCGCAAGCATGATCGCAAAGTACTGGTGGCTGA
>KV001339.1:212997-228998 GCA_001598015.1 Dorcoceras hygrometricum | reverse complement strand
TAGTGAGCTCAAAGCTGAAATTGAAAGTCTAAATGAGCTTGTGAGCTCCTGGAACCAGTCTTCTCGTTCTCTCCATAAGCTGCAAGAAAGCCAAAAGCCAGCGAATGATAGAACTGGTTTGGGTTTCAATAGTAGTGACAGCAGTGAAGGAGAAACGAGTACTCAATCACAGCTGGCACATGACAAGTTCAATAAGATGAGCTTTGTCAAAGCCAACGTGGTATATGATCCATGTGACTCGATGACATATAATGACCAGACCCCTCAGAAGTTGAACCATAAAGTAAAAGCTGGTATCGGCTTTCAAAAACCTGAGAACTCCAAGCCAAGCTGGCTAAAGAACAAACTGGACAAATACAAAGCAAAAGCTGGTCGAAAGTCATTTGTTCCTAACCAGTCATGGCGTAGTTCAAAGAAGGTAAAATCTGGTTGGAAAAAGGTTCAGCAGAAAAGAGATCTAAGTGGTCAAAGTATGAAATCAAAACTCAACAGATCTCACTGTAATTATGCACAGACCCTCACAGACTCTAGTACTGGAAAAACTGTTAAGGTAATTCGAGTATGGGTCCCAAAAGGGGTAATCCGATCTGGACCCAAGTAAAATTGGGTACCAAAAGCTGCTTGTTTGATTGCAGGATACAGGTACGAACCAGCTGATGTATCAAACTTGTGGTACCTGGACAGCGGCTGTGCGCGACACATGAAGGAAATCAAAAGCTACTATCAGACGTCATTCCACACAAAGGCGCAAAGATAGTCTTTGGTGATAACGCATACGGTAACACTGTGGGTAAGGGTAAGCTTATCCACGGTAACATCTCTATCTCAGACGTCCTAGTTGTTGATAACCATCGTTATAACTTGATTAGCATTATTCAGCTGTGTGACAAAGGTTACATAGTCTAGTTTCAACAACACACTTGCACGGTTCAGAGTCCAAGTGGTCTGACTGTATTGGTAGGCAAATGTTCGGGGAATACCTACATAATCGATTGGTCAGATCGACTGGAATCTGAGAAGTTGTGCCTTGCAGCTGGTTCTTCCAAGAGCTGGCTGTGGCATCAAAGAATGAATCATCTAGCATTCAAAACACTTGCTAAACTGAGTCAACATGATAAGGTTTCTGGTCTGCCAAAAATCAGTTTTTCTAAGGATAAGATCTGTGCAGCCTGTCAGCTGGGTAAGCAAATTAAATCCACTTTCAAAAATAAAGGCGGAAAACGTTCTTCCCGTTGCCTTGAGCTCTTGCATATGGATCTCTTTGGTCCTATTTCCGTAACGAGCTTAGGGGGAACGAATTACACCCTTGCAGTTGTTGATGATTTTACAAAATATACTTGGGTGTTGTGTTTAAAAGCAAAATCTGAAACCGCCGACCAGCTGATACGCCTTTTAAAACGTTTACAAAATGACAAATCTTGTTCAGTAAACCGGATAAGAAGTGATCGCGGTACTGAGTTTTTAATCTGGAAGACTTAGGGATAAAGCATGAGCTTTCAGCAGCTAGAACTCGTCAGCAAAACGGGTTAGCTGAAAGGAGAAACCGCACTTTAAAAGAAGCTGCTAGATCTATGATTGCATATTCCGGTATTTCACAAAAATTCTGGGCAGAAGCAGTTAACACAGCGTGTTATACTCAAAACAGATCGATGATTAATAGGATGCATGATAAAACCCCATATGAGATCTGGCATAGCAAGAAACCTGATATCTCTTACTTCAGGGTGTTTGGGTGTAGATGTTTCATTCATAATAATGGCAAAAAGCATCTAACTGCCTTTGAACATAAATCTGATGCATGTATCTTCTTAGGATATTCAGCTGTAAGCAAAGCGTATCGTGTTTTCAACAACCGAAGCTTGACAGTTGAGGAATCAGCACACGTGGTGTTTGATGAAACCAGTTTCAAATCAAATTCAGCTGCAAGCCTACATGATTTGTGTTCACGTCTGGAGTCAACAAGTCTTGAAGAATCAGACGACGACGTGCCACAAAGATATTCAGCTGAAGAACAACCAGCAGTGGACACACCATACAACATTGCACAACAAGATCTGACAGGTAACCCAGTAGTTATTGATTTAACTAACATTGATTCTATACAGGGTCAGATCTTCCCAAGTGTACCAGCTGCTGGAAGTGTAGCGACAAATGTTCAACCAGACGACGATCAATCAGATGTTGCTCCAACAGACGTTGATAAACAAGACGTTGCGCAAGCAGTCGCAAGCATTTCTCCATTGGTTTCAAGATCAACGCCTGAAGCACCAGCTGCTAGCACAAATTATCAATTGGTATCTAAACCAGCAGCTGGACAACAAGGCGCGAGCACATCATATCATTCGGTATTAAGATCAACGTCTGGACAACCAGTCGCAAGTGATCATCAGCTGGTATCCAGACCATCAACTGAAACAAGAGCTGATCCTAGCTCACATCTGGAACAACGATCACAACAGCTGGAAGCAGACGCACAAGCCAACAATGCTCAACATCAATTGGCGTCAGCTGATCCAGCAGTTTCAAACCTGCCAGCGACATAGGGGGAACAAGGATCAAATCCAATTGGACTTGATCTCCGGTGGAATAAAAATCATCCACCCGAGCAAGTCATAGGTAATTTCGAATCTCCTGTTCGCACACGAGGCCAGTTATGCATGATCATTTTGATTCTGCTTTCATCTCGCATATAGAGCCTAAGAAGATAGATGAGGCCTTAGCTGACCCCAGCTGGATAGAAACAATGCAAGAAGAACTTAATCAGTTTAAACGTAACAATGTTTGGACACTTGTACCTAGACCTTCTAACCATTCAATCATAGGAACTAGGTGGGTCTTTAGGAACAAACTAAATGAAGATGACGTATTTACTAGAAATAAAGCTAGGCTGGTAGCGCAAGGATTTAGGCAGATGGAAGGTATAGATTTTGATGAGACCTTTGCACCAATAGCTAGATTAGAAGCCATCCGCATGTTTCTTGCATATGCTGCATTCAAAGACTTTAAAGTCTTTCAGATGGATGTTAAGAGTGCCTTTCTTAATGGCGTCTTAACAGAGGAAGTGTATGTTGCACAACCTCCTGGCTTCGTAAGTCATACACATCCAGATTTTGTTTACAAACTGGATAAAGCTCTATATGGGTTGAAGCAAGCACCCAGAGCTTGGTATGACACACTGTCTAAATTCCTTATTGATCATGACTTCATAATAGGCACGGTAGATAAGACTCTGTTTAAGTTTGTGAAAGCTGATCATGTTTTATTGGTTCAGATATATGTTGATGATATTATTTTTGGGTCAACTAACCCCAAATTGTGCCAGAAGTTTTTCAAGTTGATGCAGGACAAATTTGAGATGAGTATGATGGGGGAGCTGACGTTCTTTCTGGGTTTACAAGTTAGACAGCTGGAGAATGGTATATTCATTAACCAGGCGAAATATACGAAAGAACTGCTGAAGAAATTTGGCATGGACAATTGCTCAGCAGCTGCTACCCCTATGAGCTCTTCAATCAAACTGGATAAAGACGAAGCTGGTACTGCCATTGAGGTATCTCTTTATCGCGGTATTATAGGATCTTTGCTATACTTAACTGCTAGCAGACCAGACATCATGTTTGCTGTCTGTATGTGTGCTAGATTCCAAGTAGAGCCAAAGCAATCGCATTACATAGCTGTAAAGAGAATATTGAAATATTTAAAGGGTAATTCCAACGTGAGTCTTTGGTATCCCAAAGACTCAGGATTTCAACTAATTGGTTACAGTGATGCAGATTACGCAGGATGCAGGATTGATCGTAGAAGCACAAGTGGGACTTGTCAATTTTTAGGGGATCGACTGATTTCCTGGTTTAGTAAGAAGCAGACATCCATCGCAATGTCAACAACTGAAGCAGAGTATCTTGCAGCTGGTAGCTGCTGCGCTCAAATCCTCTGGATACAACATCAGCTGAAGGACTATGGAGTCGATGCTTCTGAAGCGCCTATTCTCTGTGACAACACTAGTGAATCGCGATCACCCCAAATCCAGTACTGCATTCAAGAACAAAGCACATCGACATCAGGCATCATTTTATAAGGGACCACGTGCTAAAGAAAGACGTCCGGCTGGATTATGTGTCGACTGAGCAGCAAGTAGCTGACATCTTTACAAAGCCTCTACCAGACGCTAAGTTTTCTTATTTTAGAAACATATAGGTCTCCTTGAATTGCCTTGATTGTCTATGAGCTAACGCATTTTTGCAGGTTGTCAGCTGTTGCTTAAATCAGCTGTAAGTCTTTTGTTCAGGGGGAACGCTAAGACTTTCAGCTGAGGCAAGTTTCTCGCGTTGGGGGATTATCAGACGTAGGGGGAACCAGGAGCTGAATTGTTAAGCGCAACGTCGGCTGAATATGTTACGACTGGACACACTCAGTTGTTACATATACACAGCTGATGCTTATTTGTGATCAGCTCCTGCCACCTTCAACGATACATTAAAAATCAGCTGTGATGTTGTTAAATCAGCCGCAACAGTTGTGACGATATACATTTTGGCGCATGTTTTCAATCTTTTCCCTATATGGGTAAAATCTTTCCAAATTATTTTCAAAATACTGTACGCACCATTGGATTATTGACACGTGGTTGTCATCATTCCACTCGTCACATCTACACCGTTTCCTATTCTTTTACCTTTTCGCATTCCTTACATATTTACAGTGTTTTCCTCTTTGCTAACGCTTACCTTGCAAACTTTGCTCTCTGGTATTCTCGTATTCTCTTGTGTTTTTCTACGTATATTTTCAGGCAATCTCTCACAATCTTTCGACTATTGACAATGGCATCTTCGTACTACACCAACACTCTTCATGTCAACTTTGAAACTGTTTTGGCCATGGACGACCCAGGAATGGTGTCTATGTTTCAAGCCCTAATGGCATCTGGCCTAGAGGATTTTTGGGTTATCCCGCAGTAATCTATGAAGCTGCTTTGGTCGACTTCTTTGAGAATGCTTCAGTCCGGGATGGTGTGGTTGTCAGTACAGTGCATGGGGTTACAGTGGAGATTTCCGAACAGTTGTTGCTGAGACGTTTGAACTTCCTCTAGAAGGTTTGTCAGAGTTATCGGAGATTCCCAAGGATATAGTGTTTGATACAAGGAGCATTGTTTCGTTATCTGGTGAACCAGTGAGTACATCCGGGAAGAAGAAGGAAATGAAAATCGAGTTTCGTCTTCTCTGCGATATTTTGGCAAAGACGATATCGATAAAGGCAGGGTCCTTTGACGCACTCACCATGGAAAAATTTCTAATGTTGACGGTGATTATTTGTGAAGTGAAGATAAACTGGAACAGGGTATTGTTCAATATCTTGAAGGATATGGTGACTGCGGGGTCGAGGCAAGCAAAAGGCTATGTCATTCAAATTAGCTTGCTGCTGGAGAATATTTCAAATTTGGAACTGGAAGAATAGTCTGAGTTTCCCTCTTCAAAAATTCTTACAGAGAAGACAGTTCATCGTTACGTTGTCTTAAATGACAAAGTTGGTATGGAGGAAGCTGCTGATGCACCAAAGGTAACGAGGGCACCCAAGAAAAAGGCTACATCAAAGAAACGACCAGCTGCTGTTCCTGTGGCTGAACCAGTGGTCAAAAAGAAGAGGAAGACTAAGTAGAAATCTGGTTCTTCGAAAGAAAATTTGGAGATAGTGGCAGTTGCACAGGAAGCGGTTCCCATTCAAATCATTGAGCCAATTTCTGCTGCACCAGTCGTAGAGCCTAGCGTGGAGGAACAAAGGGAAGCTACATCAGCTGTCCCTATTGATGAATATATATCTGCTGTAGAGCAACCAGCTGATGTGGAGACAATTGTTGAAGAGTTTGATGAACCTACAGTAGAGGTTACTGCTGAGGAGATAAGACCCATCTATTGATGATGTGGACAACATCATTGAGCAAGTGTTGGCTGAAACCGCTCTTATTGAAGCTGATGAGGAAGATCATGGAGTTGGTACGTCTGATGTTGGAGATCAACCAGCTGGAACAGCTGATGATTCGGTACCTTGGTTTGATCTTCCATATGAAGTGCTGATTGCTCGTGACTCTGAGCGAGTCTTTGAAACGGCCAGTGACACGGAAGATGGGGAGATGGAAACAATTGATGTTGGGGACCAAAAGTTACAGACTGTTGATGCGGCTGTCAGCAGGGGCAGATGATGCAGCTGATTATTTTGTGGAAGAGCCGGTGGAGGAAACAGAGACAGAGGCTGGTGAACTATCAGCAGATGAGGCGAAGTCTGTGGAGGACATCTTAATGACCATTCCAGTGGATGTCCCATTGCCTTCTGCTGGTGTGGAAATTACAAAGATTATCTTGGGCAAGGACATCAAAATTACAGGAGTTGATGAAAGGACCTGGTACCTGGCCAGTCTTCCTAAGATCAAACCGGAGGAAAAGGGGAAGAAGCCTCTTCAGGAGAAAGACCCAGTTAAGGGTCATCCGGTGAAGGAACAAATTTTGCTGATCCTTGCAGACATTGAGTACCTTGTACAGTTGCGGGAAAAGATTATAGATGACGTTGACAGATTCTTTAATTCGTTTAGCTTTAAGAAACTAGCCAGTTTCAAAGTGGAAGAAATTTCTGCTAAGGAGGAACTCGTTTTATCGTGGGGAGAAGCAGAGTCAACAAGAGTAGCCCTCAACAGGAGGATGTACATTTTAACCAAGTACAGAGAACTGTTGGTCAGAAAATTCTTGGAGGCCAGGAAAATAAAGTTTACCCCCGGTGATGGTGCGTCTGCCGTTGACCTAAAAGTTTTGGATAGGTTATCAGATATTCATTCATTAGTGTTGGAAGAATTGAAGGAACAGATGAAAGCACACGGTCTTATGTGGAAGAAGACGTGCTGCTCGAAGATTTTTTAAGGGCGCCCACGTGATAGCGGTGCAGTAATAGCCAGAACCAACACCAACACTCCATCTAAGTGCTGGATTAGAACTATGATTCGTGTTGATGGAGTTTGGGTTGTTGAACCATGCAGTGATCACTGGGTGAAGACCCCTAAGCCGATTGTACATAATGAAGTTCCGCGGCAACTGTCTTATGAAGACACTCTTCCAGCAGTCAGTACATTTTTCAAGTTGATGAAGAAGAGATGGGCTGATGTGTTCTTAGCGGTTGGTGAATTCTTCGTTTCCAGAAAATTGCTACCAGTAGGTTTAGTTAACTTTTGTCGATCTCTTGAGATTTTTGAGCCAGTTTCTTGTTTTGTCTCTCGACAGCCGACCATTCTCTCTCTCAGATTATCTCGGTTTTGCACAATTTCTGTTCAATACAGCTTATTCAATGGGTTAAGTATCGCAGACATTCACAGTTTTGTTTCGTCTATTGTTTTTGAGAGGACAGCGTTGCGAGATGTACAGAAAATTCAAATTTCAGTTTCTGTTTTTCCTTTGTACAGAGTTCTTTGTTTCAGTAGCCAGTCAAAATGTACAGTTAGCATTCAGTTCAGTTGTTGAGGATGAGGATAACCAGATGGACATCGATCACGATTAGCCTCTCCAACCACCACAGCTGATTCATCCATGAATTTCATTGACGATGACACTATTTTGGGAGATGCTACAACTTCTAATCAGCCTTCTCTACCGACTGTCTCTAATCTTTCGACTTATCTTGATGATTTCATAACCCTTTTATGGCAGCGCCTTGATGCTCAGTCAGAGGATATTAGGCAACTTAATGATTCTCAAAATGAATTTTATCCAGGCTCACTACACTTGAGAAGGGCCTTCGGGACGCTCTGCTACAACAAGGAGAAGACCTTCGAAAGTTGATTCAAAATGTTCGACATGATGGTCGCACTCTCGATGATGTCCAGACCCTTCGTTTCAATGAATTTAGGAAAGGATTTATGGCTCACAGTGCAGCTGTCACTGCTGATTCGATGGATTTTTGAAAGGAATTTAGAGCACTTAATGCCAAAGTAACATCTTTGGATGAGCAGGTGGCCGCTACTCGCAATGATTTATTAGAATTTAGTGCTCAGGTACAGGAAACCCTCAATCACATCACCGACCAACTGAGCGAATTTATTGCTTATATCAACCGTGGTGGTAATGACAAAAAGGGGGAAGTGAGTAGGAGCCGCCCTCAACCACCTCCTGATGATCAAAACAGAGGCAGTGGCAATACAGGTGGTGATAATGTTCGTACAACAGATATAGTGGACAGATTTAGTGGTAGTAGGAGCAGAGAAGGTCGAGGCAGAGGCAGAAGCGGTGGCAATAGGAGTGGTTATTCGAAGAGAAGGCGATATGATAGTGGTGGAACGTTCAGGAGATCTTTTGAGGATTGGCTAGGATAGAATGGTTGTTGATTCTTTGTACAAATCTTATGTACAGTTCTTCAGTAATGGAAGTTTGAATTTCAGCAGACGTTTTGTGCAATTTATTTTTGCTCATTTTTTTTAGTCTTTCGGCTGCTAAGTTTTGTCATCACCAAAAAGGGGGAAATTGTTAGGATAAAATTTATTAATTTTTGGTGATAACAAAATAATATAAGTACTGAAGTTAAGCTAGATCTGGACAGACAGACGATGATATCTACGTATTTGGAACATAGCATATTTCAGTCGACGGGTTGATATTCAGCTGATGGTTGTTAAGTGGAAGTATTCAGATGTTGCGTTGAGATTTTCAGATGCTAGATATCAGATGTTGATATTCGAGATTATTTCAGAGGTTGAATTATTACAGGTTATCAGTTTCTGGTACTGGATCAGCCGTTGGTATTCTACGATTAGCTTTTGGTATTCAATCAGTCGTTGAGATAAATTCAGCCGTTGGTTAGTAATCAGCAGTTGGATTCTTCAAGGGTATTCAGCAGTTGAATTTTAGTTTCAGACGCAAGTTGTTGATTTTTAGCGTATTTCATTGAGGATTGCAAAACGACAGCGTTTGGATAAGTTGAAACGACAGCGTATTGGATTAGCGCTAGGATTCAGCCGATGGGTTTTGCATATAATCATCTACTGGTATATCAGCCGTTGGTATTTCAGCTATTGGACAAATCAGGTGATGAAGTGTTCAGGCGTTGTAACCAGTCGTTACATCATATTCATCAATATACATAAAGGGAGATATTTCAAGCGATCAGCTGGTGCATATTTTCAGGAGTTGAAGCTATCAGCTGGTGCATACTTTCAGATGTTCAAGTCATCAGCTGGTGTACAAACAATGAATTGATTCAAATTCGATCATATACTCAAATTGGAAAAGATAGATGGCCATAACAGAATCGTACAATTGCCTGGAATTAAGGAGACAACGACGGTACTATTTTGGGTAAATAGTATATATTTACAGAGGTTGTTACACGGTTATTGCACAAATATGGAAAACGACAATCTGGTTCTGACGATGTGCAATTTACCATTTGGTGGAGCAGGATATACGGTTACAGATTATCAGAATTTCAAAAGGGATTTTATTTCCTTAGCCAAATCAAATGACCGTTGAGCGAAGAGTATAAATAGCAGAAGTTTGAATTGAAGAAGATCTTCTTCGTTATTGTTACTTACCGTCACTCCGCCAATTTTCTGAGCGCATTGCAATTTGAAGTTATTCTCAAAAAGCTCACAACTCGAAGAACTTTAAAACAATCCTTCATAGATTTACCTTCGAGTTTATTCTCTGGTTCAATCTTTTGAATCGAGTTTCGTTGTTTAGAAACCATAGAATTTACAGTCTCAAAATATTGTATTTCACTGTCATATTCTATTGAGTTTGTAACGAACTGTCTTTGTGAAGCAGTTCGAAAAATATATCATTCTAAGTGTTGTAAAACCTGCAGCTGCGTCTGCGTGATTTTTTGTGGAGTTTCTAGGAGTTCACCTTGAGCGAGGATCGGTGATCGGGTGTTTGTAAAAGGCCTGCACGCATCAAATCTTCTAGTGAAACCTTCCTGAAAAGGAAGAAGGGGAGACGTAGGATATTTATATCCGAACTTCCAGAAACAAACTCTTGTCCCTTAACTCTTTAAATTACGCATTCAGTTACTGCATTACACTTTGACTGATTAATCGGTTTCTTTCCTCACATTTTTGTTAACCGAGAAATCAGCCTTTAAAACTGAGATACCTTAGGTCTGGTAACTCGGACTTAAGTTAAGCGGGTGCTTGTAAAATTATTCTAAACGGTTTCAAAAATTTAAAAATACCAAGGAGTTCATTCAACCCCCCCCCCTTCTGAACTCCTAGGGCTGTTTTCGTGCCATATTGATCCTATCAACAGGGCTGTCTGATCAAGTACGGTATGGCAATGAGCTTAGGTTGAGTTTAGCTACTTTTCAACTGAGGAAGAATGCAGAGCGCTAGTGGAGAGGTGCTTCGCAAGCTCTTGAGGAGACTGGTGTGGGGTTATCTTGGAACAGTTTTGTACTGCGTTCCGTCAGGAGTACATTCCGGAGTCCTACGTTAACGCCAGGGAATGCAAGTTCGATAACTTGGTTCAGGGAACCATGTCTATGGGGGAGTATGTTAGAAAGTTTTCTTCTCTCCTTGCTTATGTTCCTCATGTTTCCGGCCGTGACAGAGCGAAGAGAAATAGATTCTTGCAAGGGCTGAACGAAGATCTGTATTCTTTGGTGTTGGCAAGTTCCCCGACTAGATTTGCGGATGCGGTAGACAAGACGATGGATATCGAGGAAGGGTTACATAACCGTAGGTCTCGAGTTAGGCCAAAAGATACTCAAGGTACTCGTCCCAACGTTCAAGGGCTACAGTCTTCCCAGTTTCTCAGTCATCCCAGCAGCCCCAGCAATTACCCCAACAATATGGACGCCACAGGTTCAAGCCCCGTGGCCATAAGTTTAAGAAGAAGTCGAGTTCTAGTTCTTTCGATTCAGGGAGTTTGAGCAGCAGCAGCAGTCCCAGGGCTAAATTTTGTGGTCAATGTGGAGTTAAACACCCTTCGACGCAGTTTGTAGGGGTTCAGGGTGTTTGCAATCTTTGCGGGCAGTACGGGAATTTTGTGAGAGTATGTCCTTTGGCTGGATCTCATCATACCGCTGCCCCACCGCAGGGTCGTTCAGGAGGATCTTCTCGAGGTCGTTCTTTCCTGTTCAGCAGTAGAAGATTGGGGAAACTCAGCACAGGTCGTTCCAGCAGCCTGATCCTTCACGTTTTGGACAGTCTTCCCAACCTCATTTTTCGGGGCCTCAGCAGGCCCAAGTAAATGCCATGACCAGGGAGCAAGCAGAGGGCACGCCTGGAGGAGTGATTTCAGGTCCTGTATTATTTTTGAATTTCCAGCACGTGTGTTGTTTGATTCTGGAGCATCACATTCATTCATAGCTGATGCATTTTTTGTTGAGCATGGTTTGCGTACCACCAGTTTGCGTGATGTTGTTGTTTATGTTGCGACTCCTGTCAGCGCGAGCCTGTTCTCCCAAGATATTGTGTCGAATGGCATACTTAGATTTGGCGAGAATGTGTTGATAGCCAATTTGATCCGGTTAGTTACGTGGGATTTCGATTGTATAGTGGGAATGGATGTGTTGTCTAGTTTTAGGGCAACCATGGATTTTTTCCATGATGTTGTGCGCTTTCGGCCCCAGTCTGGCAAGAAGTGTTATACGGCCATGATTCACAATCGAAGATTCCGCTGATATCTACTATGGATATGTTTGGCTACTGTCGTTGGAGAATTCAGGATTCATAATTTATGCTTTAGACGCATCCTCTAAGTCGTGTGTAGAGCTTAGTGACATCCCTATCGTTCGTGATTTCCCTGATGTGTTTCCAGAAGAGATTACTGGTTTCCTCCGAGGAGAGAGATTGACTTCAGCATTGAGTTGGTACCTGGTACAGCTCCTATCTCACGAACCCCATATCGCCTAGCACCAGCCGAGTTGAGAGAGCTAAAGGTGCAGCTTAGAGATCTATTGGAGAAAGGCTTTATTCGACCAAGCATGTCACCGTGAGGAGCTCCTATTCTGTTTGTGAAGAATAAAGACGGTTCGATGAGGATGTGCATCGACGTTCGGTAACTAAACAAGGCTACTGTAAAGAATAAGTACCCTTTACCGAGGATCGAAGTTTATTTGATCAGCTTCAAGATTCAGCTGTGTATTCTAAGATCGATATACATTCAGGGTATCACCAGTTACGAATTCGAGAGGAAGATGTTGCGAAAAATACGTTTAGAACAAGGTACGGGCATTACGAGTTCTTGGTTATGCCGTTCGGTTTGACTAACGCCCCTGCAGTTTTCATGGACTTAATGAACCGAGTCTTTAGAAAGTTCATCGATCAGTTCATAATTGTTTTCATCGATGACATATTGGTTTATTCAAAGACTCTCGTACAACATAAAGAGCACTTGAGGCTGGTCCTCCAAACACTTCGAGACTCTCAGCTGTATGCCAAGTTCTCCAAATGTGAGCTTTGGTTGAATAAAGTGGTATTTCTGGGTCATGTCATTTCGGTTGAAGGATTATCTGTTGACCCAGTAAGGTTGAGGCTGTTGTGAACTGGGAACGTCCCAAGAATGTTTCGAAAATTCGTAGCTTTTTGGGATTGGCTAGCTATTATCGACGCTTCATTGAGGGATTCTCTAGTATAGCTAAACCTATGACACAGCTGACCCAGAAGGATAAGAGATTTGTCCAAAGATAACCCTATGACACAGCTGACCCAGAAGGATAAGAGATTTGTTTGGACGCAGAGATGCAAGAACAACTTTCAACTGCTCAAAGAGAAGCTAACTTTAGCGCCAGTGTTAGCTTTACCTTCAGGTTCAGGAGGCTTTGTGGTATGTTCTGATGCTTCGCTTAGTGGATTGGGCTGCGTTTTGATGCAGCATGGTCGAGTCATTGCGTATGCTTCCCGTCAGTTGAAACCCCATGAGACACGATACCCAGTTCACGACTTAGAGTTGGCGACAGTTGTCTTTGCTTTGAAGATTTAGCGCCACTATCTTTACGGCGAACAGTTTGTGGTATATACTGACCACAAGAGTCTTCAATATATCTTCTCCCAGTCCAACTTGAATATGAGACAGCGTAGATGGATGGAGTTACTTAAAGATTTTGATTGCGAGATTCAGTATCAGCCTGGAAAAGTGAATGTAGTTGCTGATGTGCTTAGCAGGAAAGCTCAAGTGTCGATGCTTGCATCGCTAAATATCTCTAAGGTCCATGAGAATCTGAGCACTACAGGTTGGCGTTTCTACCCAGGTGATGATTACGTTGTGGTTTCATCTTTTCAAGTTGAGCCACAGATTGTTTCGGACATCAAGGCAACTAAGAGAACTGATCCCTATATCCATGAGCTGAAGTTGAAGACTCAAGCTAGACAGTTGTAGGATTACTCTGTCGCATCTGATGGTTGTTTGAGGTTTCGGGACAGGTTGGTTGTGCCTAACCTGATTGATTTGAGGGAAAGGATCTTAAGGGAAGCTCACTGCAGTCGACATAGTGTCCATCCTAGTGCAAGGAAGATGTACCATGCCTTAAAACCGCACTATTGGTGGGAAGGTTTGAAGAACGATGTTGCTGACTTTGTCGCTCGTTGTCTGAATAATCAGCAAGTTAAGGCGGAAAGGAGGAGACCTGGCGGACTATTGCAGAGTTTAGAGGTGCCCCAATGGAATTGGGAGCATGTAACTATGGATTTTGTGACCCATTTGCCTCGTTCCTGCCGAGGATGTGATGCTGTTTGGGTAGTGATCGATAGACTTTCAATATCAGCTCAAATTCCTTACAATATGATGAATTCTTTGAAGAAAATGGTGAAACTGTACATCGATTTCATAGTTCGATTGCACAGAGATCCGAGGTTCACTTTCAGATTCTGGAAGAGTTTACAAGAAGCCTTAGGCACCATATTGTCTATGAGTACAGCCTATCATCCCCAAACCGACGGTCAATCTGAGAGAACTATACAGACCTTGGAGGATATTGCAAGCTGTTGTAATGATTTCAGTGGTAGCTGGCAGGATTCGTTGTCGCTGGTGAAATTCTCGTACAATAATAGCTACCAGGTAACGATTGGAATGGCACCGTTCAAAGCATTGTATGATAGGAAGTGCAGATCGCCAATCTGTTGGGAATAAGTAGGAGAAAATCAGCTGTCTTCACCTGAGTTTGTGCAGCATATGAGGGATCAAGTTGATCTAATTCGATAGCGTATGAAGGCTGTCAGGCCCCGTGCTAATTACTAACAATTAACACGTAATAAGCGCTTAAACACGGAAGCTTAAAATTAGGGCTTAAAAAAAATTTTGAAATACAAAAGGCCTGAACTTCAAATCATACATTCAAAATAGCGATAATAAAATACGAGTTGATTCAATTCCAACACAACAAGTATATCAACCAAAACAAATCCCCAATACATGATAACACGGGGCATCCCCCGGTTCAATACATATCATATATATAAACTGGACTCAGGGACGCGGGGATCGACCAACTGAACTTCCACTCGGTCCAGCTTGATTACCTAAAATCAATGCTATGAATGCATGAGGGCTATCAAGAAATCGGATAGCTAGACCAGTCTATCAACTGGCAACCCAAATCAAGCCTCTATACCACACACAGCCAATCAGCCGGTGGAAATCATCGGTCCGTGATCATCGGGGCCCGTCAGCCCATCACAGCTCGGCGGTAGACACTCGCATCCGGTAGTCACCGCTCCGACGATAGCGTTGGACTTCTCGGACACGACTCAACAGTCGGCCAGTCACAACGTGGCACCCAATCAGGTAATCAAATCAATTATCAATTCAGGCTCAAGATGTATGCAATGAATGTCGTTCAATTTCAATAATCTATGCATACAGTTTACAATACGTGAAACATAACAGAACACAATCAATTTCATCATCTAAGCTCACGTAATTCATATAGCAGCAGTTCACAACATCGAAGAACAGACATGATCACGCTCAAGCTGCTAAGAGCTGCTCAATTCGTACCTTTTCCTCTTCAATTTACCTAACAGATTTCCTCCTGGCTCAAAATCACGCAGCAGGACACTTCCTAGCAGCTGAAATCTGTTACAACACAGCTAATATCTTAGCTCAATTCTTAACCATAATCACGCTAAACCTACTGCCAGAAGCTAATCCAAATTCTACACTTCCACGCAGACTTAGACTACAAAAAAACCGAGCTCAAACCACAAGAATTGCTCACCCAAAAGCTCACGCTAGCAGAAGAACGCACGCACAGACTTTTCTCAAAAGCTTCGAAGTCCAGCAGCTTCGCGTTCCACTTCCAGCGCAATTCAATCGTCTAAAAAGGGTAGCAAACGAAAGAGCTAAGCAAGGGGAATTCAGGGCCACAAAGATCTCCAAAAACAAAGGCTGGATGCGATGGAAATCTAGGGAAGAAATGTCTCGATGAACAGTAGCTCGACGAGGGCTTGGAGAAGAAGAGATAAGATATGGCTGGTTCAAAATATTTCTAAGTGTCAATCAACACTTCGATATATACCTCTTCAAACCTTGCCTGCTGATTCACTAAGATCCATCGAAGCATTCAGCAGAAGTCTATCAGCAGCAATATTCACTTTTCTTTTCGTAAAATCAGCAGCAACGACTAAACAACAATCGCACGAAAACGCTACAAAACGACACCGTTCCAACTTATCTAAACGACGCCGCAGCAACCACCAGCAGACAACAGCTCTCGCAAGCGAAACAACCATCTGCTGGTCGCGAGAAAACTCTCAAAACGACGACGCATCTACTAAACCAAACGACGTCATTTCTCAACGCTTTCGCACAAGCGCGCCTGCTGATCAGCAGCAACCGTCGCAACGCAAATACTACCAGCAGCAAGGAAAACGTCACGCTTACGTCACCACATCTATCGATAGCTCTTGCAACTAATTCCACAAGCCATCTGTTGATCACTGCTCACAAGCGCATCTGCTGAATTCAATAGTCAATATTCCAAAATGTTGACTAACACGCGTCACTTCCTCGCTCAATCTCACGCTACGCGCGATG
>KV001339.1:194881-208853 GCA_001598015.1 Dorcoceras hygrometricum | reverse complement strand
CTGATTTTATACTTAGAATATTTTTGATAAGATTATATCAGCAGAGGTATAAAATCAGCTTTCCTATTGTAGATAACCATGAACTACGAAGGTTACCTTCCTCTAAAGACTTCGACATACTTTTTTTTTTAAAACTTCTGGAAAGAATCGAATAAGCTACTTGTAAGCTACTTCGATGAATGAATCACTGGAAACTCAGGAATTCATCAGAATAACATCACCAAAACATTTTCTAAATCATCCTTGAATCAAAATTTACAGTAACTCAACTTTTTCATAAAACAGAGCATGAACTTTATGGTTTTTCTTTGAAGAACAGTCGAAACCATCTTCCTTTAAAACTCATACATAACATAAGGACAGAATCGAATATATGCTTTCTATTGAGTGAGCAAGAAACAGAGTTTACTTGCCTGGTATCTTTAACACAAGAACAACAGAAATTCAATATACTTCTTGCGCACCGCCTGTTTCCTCTAAAACACTTTTGAAAGTATTTTGGTTCGGCTTCTTTGAGAGCGAGCACCGCTTAATATGATTTGATTTGAAAGTAATGATGCATGAAGCAGCTTAAGATCCTATTTATATGATTCACTATGTCTAAGGAAAATAAACACGTTATATCAATATGCAAAACTCTTAAGAAAGCGTGCTCTGTTTTTCAAAACAAAAGATATGCATGGAAACCGATAATTTTTAGTTAAACAGAGAATCCATTTGGTTCGCAGAAGTCATTAAACATCTACGGTACTTGTATTCTAGCATTTGAATATCAATCCATAATAATATAAAGATTGATCATAACATAGACTGAAATATTCAAGAATCGAATTGAAATAGCAATGTAATCCCTCAATCTCATATCTTTCTAATTGTGGACTTCTAAAAGAGCTATGTGCATGGAAACCGAGAATTTTAGTTAAATAGAGAATCCATTTGGTTTGCAGAAGTTACTAAACATCTACGGTACTTGTATTCTAGCATTTGAATATCAATCCATAATAATATAAAGATTGATCATAACATAGACTGAAATATTCAAGAATCGAATTGAAATAGCAATGTAATCCCTCAATCTCATATCTTTCTAATTGTGGACTTCTAAAAGAGCTGGTCGTTACATAGAGTGTTCTTGAAAGTTTCTCCTTTTAGAAGTGTCATGAGATTTGGACTCAAGGGAAAGTTAGCTCCTCGTTATGTTGGACCTTATGAAATTGTGGAAATGATCGGTCCTATGGCTTATTGGTTGTTGTTGCCACCCGAGTTGTCCTCACTTCATGATGTATTTCACGTGTCTATGTTGAGGAAGTATGAACCGGATCCTTTGCATGTCAGACCCCGTGCTACTCAACAAAGATTAACACACAATTAAGCACATAATCGCGGAAGCATAAAATAGGGCTTAAAATTTTTTCAAATGTTTGGACCTGAACAATAAAACATTCATTCAAAATAATACATACTCAAAATAATATTTAACTCAAAATCCAATCACAGACAGGTAATCAAATAAATCTCAATACAGATCCCCAACATACATAGGAACTCAGGGCATCCCCTGGTTCGATACATAATACAAATATACTGGGACTCAGTCACACGGGAATCTACTAGCTGAAGCTTCACTCTGCCCAGCTAGATTACCTGCAACTCCTGCAATGGGCAACGCAAACCCAAAACACAAAAGCAGGAAAAGAAATACGAGGTCAAACCTCAGTACGAAGAGCACTAATATAACAGCAAATCATAAACATGCAGTATCTCGAAACATGAAATGCATGAGGGATGTCAAAGAATCGGTCATCTAGGCCAACGATTCAGCTGGCAAAAATCAGGTGAGCCTCTATACCACGCACATCCAATCAGCCGGGGAAATCATCGGTCCATGATATTCAGGTCTGACCACTCAAATTAACAATCATAGCTCGGTGATATTCAGACACGACAAGTCAGTCGGTCACCACTCCGATGATAGCATTGGACCTTTCAGGCACGACACATTTGTCTGCTGATCACAACGTGGCTCAATTCGGTAGTCAATCGATCAATCAGGCTCAAGATGTATGCATGAATGCCAAGAAATTCAAATCTGATTTCAACATGCATAACTTACGTAAACAGAGTACATAAATCAGACAATGAGCCAAATCTGTTCACGTAAAACACAGAAACAAATCATGCCTCAAAATACTAACACGCTCAAGCCCAAGGCTGTTAACAGAAGCTCAATTCGTACCTCAGATCTCAGTTTCTACCTCAACAGATCTCACCAGGGCACGGCAACCTCAGCCTGCTCAAACCTGCTTCCTCGCTGGTCTCGACAAACACAGCAGGAACTGTCTGGGAGCTCAAATCCAGAAGCTCAAACGAGCTAAAGAACTCTCGGGTCAGCTGTCGTAGAAATTCACGAACACTAAAATTCCTTCGTGCTCCTCCTATTCATCGACTCAGGTCGCCTAACTGGTAACAATCGAAAGGGCTAAGGGAGACGAGTTCAACGCCACCCACCCTGCTCCAAACTACGGCGGAAATCGATGGTAAATCGGAGAAATAGTGTTCGGTGAACAGTAACTATCGAGGGTTTCACTGGGAAAGACGATAAGAAATGTGGGGTTCGAAATACGCTAAGTATTACTCAGCTCTTGCATTTAAATCTTCGAGTCAAAGCCTACAGTGAACGTCAACACCGACATAAACAGATCTCTGCATCAGATCTTAGCACTAAGGCACAAGTCCTCAAATCTAATCCCAGCATTAACTCAAATCTTAGTTCTCAACGCTAACGCTAAACACAAGCGTAACTAATCAAAACGACTACGTACCAAGGTTCCTGCTCACACAAGCAAAACAATGTCGCACTACCTCACGTCTGAAACAGATCCCAGCACTCATCTCTGCTCACTCTCTCTCGGATCTGAATAACGCTAACAACACTGGTCAACTCAGCAACGTTGACTAACATGTGTCCTCTCCTCGTTGACTCTCGTATCTGCGTTCACCCGCTAACATATTTCTTTCGCTAGCTACACATCTGAATATTCGAATCTGCTCTCTCTTAGATCTGAACCTCCAATATACCTCAAATATGAATACTTACTGGAATCAGATCTCGATGGAAAACTCATCAAAACAACTCCAAATTCCACGCAGATTTCACCCGATAGAAACCAGCGACTCAAAGCTGAACAGCTCTATGTCAAATCTGAAAATCAACAACCAGATTCGACCAAAATCCTCAAGTCTGAAATTCGATAATCCTGACTGTCGTGACTAATCCTTAACCAAATCTGATTAACCACTAATTATCGAATCTCAATCCTCACATCGCATGTGCTACAAACTGACGAGGTAGAGCTAGATCGAACACTGAGTTATGTTGAGTATCCCTTGCAGATTTTGGACAGGAAGGAGAAACATCTCAGGAACAAGACCATTCCCTTGGTGATGGTACAGTGGAACAAGCATGGCAGGGAAGAAGATACATGGGAGTTAGAGAAGAAGATGCAACGTGAGTGGCCTCATCTGTTTCAATATGCATCTTACTAGCTTCCATAGATAGAATTCTGGATGATGTTTTCCCAGTCACCTTAATTCCTGATTTGTAGTTGTTCTTTGTGGTTAGAACTGCTGTGCATAGTATGTTTTGCGTGTTCTCAGTTTTGGTGTTGTGGTGATATTTCTGTGGTGCTGAGGTTTTGATCAGTTTAGGAGTTTGTTGTTTGATTTCGAGGACGAAATCCCTTTTAGTGGGGGAGAAATGTGAGGTCTGGATGGTTAACAATTAATTTGGGTAATTGTTTGGGCGTGAGCTGGTCTGTGCATGGATATATTCTGGGTTAGTTTTCGTAGAACGATTCGAGCAGGATGGTTGGATGTTTATAAATGGTCGTCGCAAGCTATTCTGGGTACTCTAAGCTGGATATTCTGAGCTGGTAGCGAAGCGACGTCGTTTTGGAGAAACCAGCTTAGAGGGGCGCAATCTGGTAGTACTGTGCGAATCGACCCGGTTCGTGGTTTTAGTATAGACCGACACGGTTCCTGGGCATCAGCTTAGGCAAGAGCTGAAAGTGTGCAAACTGGTCTTCTTGTGCGTGATCTGGTTGTCCCGAGCTGAGGTGCGTTACGATGTCGTTTAACGATATCAGTTTAGAAGTTAGATGGATGGTACGTGTGAGCTAGCCAAGGCGTAATCTGTTCTACAGCTGTGAGCCGTTGCGTGCGTTGCGATCTGTTTTGGGAAAGCAGGCCAGGAGTGTGATCTGTTCTGGTAGCGCAAACTGGATGACGTATACCAGCTTGGACCCCGAGCTGTTGGTGGCTACTGTTCACCAGATCGCGGGAGACTTAAGTCATATATCCATGCGCACGCCATTATTTCCAACACTTAGAAAATATTTCCTCTTGAGGGCTCGACATCCCAGCCCGTCTTAGAACCCTAGCTACTGTTCACCGTAATCTATTTCCCCCGCTTCCCGGCGGTAGACGACGTAGCTTGGAGCAATGGTGGGACCGTTGAATTCCTTAATCTCTGTTTTGTGCACCGGGCCTGACATTTATTCTGTTCTGAACTGTTCTGCTCTTCTGCTCTATTTTGTTCTGTTATGAACTGATCCGATCCGATCTTATCTGTTCTATATATTGAACTGATATGTTATATCGAATCTGATATGTTCTGAACCGTTCTTCTCAACTGAGCTCAACTCTTAGTTTAAACTATCCAGCTAATCTGATTTGATCTAATATCATTCTGCTCTTCTACTTCCAGCTAGATCTGCATACTCAAGTAAACTCATTAGTTTATAATAACAAGTTTTGTATGCATCAAAATACAATTTGTCTGTTTCCAGACTCAACATACGTTAATTAATAAACCACCCGTAAAAAAATCAAATAAAATTATGTATTTTGTCTCATAAAATAAAATAGCATGGATCTCTCGTTAATAATTTGCAATACAATGGAAATTAATTAATAATGTAGAGCAGAGTCTCCAGGAGACATGGGAAATGCTCTAATTCCAAAGCCAACTTCGATTTTCCCAGCCCTATTTAATGGCTTGTCAAACATGTGACTTAAGATTATATCTTCGTCGAAATCATAATAACAACTAACTATAGTTGTACCTTATTAATGAGCACCACAACTAGTTGAATTCTGTTCGAGGAAATTTTAATTAATTATTCCGGGTTACGTCAAGTGTATAATAAGTGATAAAAATAGGGGTGTTGAGAAATCACATGGTTTGTAGTGATTTTAAAATAAACCAAATGGAAAATTGATTTAGTTCCAAGTTTTGAATAAAACTACTCAAAATTAATCGATAAGATTAATATAACAAGTTTGTAATAAATTTGACAATTAGTATGAGTTTTCTTATAGAATATTTGATTTGATTTTTAGTTTGTAATCTATTATCAATGAGCTTTTGAAACTGTTTAAGGACATCGATGGTTTATTTATTGCAGATTTTAACCCAAAAACGTAACCACGTACCACTTTAAAATCATAGTAATTTATTATAATTAGTTAATTCACGATCAAATAAAATGTCATCTGCTTCATTCAAGTGCTAGTTGCTACGTCTTCCGACTTACATCTCATACACAATTTACTGATAAATTAACTAAACTAATTATTCAAATCAGACCAAAGTGAACCAACCAATTCATTGTTTGGTTTGCTTTGAAGTTTTCAAAATTAAACAATAAAATATGATTTGATTCGAATTTTTAATAATCGAAACAAGTCAAAATTGTCCAGTCTTAGTAAAACTTACGAATATATATGATACACGCGAACATATACGGATTTAAAAGATATTTATTTGATTTAATTGGTCTATAACAGTGCCTAACTTTAGCGTTTCCCGATTTATAAATATCAAAACATAATTTTAATAATTAAACCATGCTTGTATTGGCAACATAAAATGAAATAAGGCGGAGATATTTTTAGAGTTTATGTTGTATGGCCTAATAAAGTTTGGTGACATAAAGTGTACTTAACTGAAATATAGACATTCGAAGAATCTTTGATTGTGTCGTTTATTGGAAAATGATTAAGATCTTAATAAGAATAATAAATATAATTGGAATGTCTAATGCATGGATTTCTACAAAGAAAACAAAATAAAAAACACATTAAAGTTACATATTTTCAACATTCTACGCCCTCGTAACTTGATACGAACCGCGTCAATGAATGATTAAAATCCTTTTCTTTTTCAATTTCTGTTTCTTTTTTTATTCGGGGTTGTATATATATATATATATATATTTGTTAAATGGAAAAGTTGATAAAGTTAATCTTTTTATGTGGTGATTATTGGACGATCATCTCTATACTATCATGCAGTTGGGTAGTGGTGATTATTGTAATTCAGATGGAAAAAAATATGAGTTGTGATCGACCACAACTAGGCACCCATCCACAATTCATACTTATTAATTACAAATTCGTATTTATTTCTTTGGGATATTTTTTTCATTACTCATTTATAGTTTTAATATAAGTTGATCTATATTAGATCTTTAATATAAGCTGACCCATCGGACCCAACCGTTCCGCCGTAAAAAAAATCCGGTTGAGTTGTGATTTATAATTTTTGGTATATTACACCCGCCCCGTCCCATTTGACGGTGATTGAGACAATATAAACAGTAGAGGCTGCCGATTTTAAAATCTCTTATAATAAACTCAAGGGGGTGGTAAACCGGTTTGGGGGTTGCATGGGCTAAATTCATACATTGAACATTTTGTATGTAGGTTGATTTTTTATACGAGGATATTTTCGGGATTTGTTAACATCTATTTTGGTCAAATATAGTTGGTGTTTTTGGATCTGGTTTCTGTATAGTGGATGAATGTAGCTACGATTGTGTGACATGACACTGGTTGATGTAATCGAATCTATCCCTAGCCGGCAAGCTACCACCAGGTTAGGAAATCGGGAACTTTGTCCTCAGGGAACTAAGCCGGTGAGCAAAAGTGTGTATGTTTCTTTTGATGACCTGCAACCACAGACAATAGTTAGAGGATGTCGGGAATATTTTCGGATAAGCCCCTCTGATACTTAAGTTAAGACGAGTGGTCGAGAGTATAAATTAAGAATGTATATATAACTGAGAGATCATGAGTTTGTGAATGACTGTAAAGTGTAACATACCTGAGTAATTATAGGGGCTTAAGCGGCTACTGCAGGCACGTTACCCGGCTACTGATGCGCTTGAGCCGGTCTTATGGCTTATGTTATACGCTGTATCTAAAAGCATAGAATCGCTAGTCCTTGGGTCCTGAGGTATAATGACGGGGTATCACCGGTTATTAATAATCACAATGCACTTAAAATACCACTTTACTTTTGAAAGTCATCTAATTAAGGTGTAATATCATAGTATCATTTAAAATCTTGGAATTAAGGAATTGAATCTTTGTCTTCCATTTAATTTCGATCTAAAAGTTTAGGTCAACATTATTTCTTTTGGAACACTAACTTAAAAGTTTTGAGTTTTAACTCTAGGCTTCTCCAATCGTTTCTATTTACAGTTTTTTCCACCGGCAAAAATATTATTTAGTGCTCTACCTATACATATTTTCTCTTTTAGTTATTTAACTAGTCAAATTTGATGGGACATGATATCCTACACAACCAACTTCCCCACCTCCTTCCCCGACTGCCACGTGTCACCATGTGATTCGACCAACATTTTAACTTCAATAATTTATTTAAATTCCGACCAATTGCATGGTGCCACGTGGTAGTTTGGGAAGGGGTGGAGAAGTTAGGTATGTAGGATATCGGGTTTGCAAATTTGATATTGAACTGTTAACTTTTAACATTGTGTAAATTTGGTTCTATTTTTACACAATTGTCAACTTTTAGTCGTAAAATCCGATTATATATCTAACAAATTTTAATATTTTTCTAACTTAAAGGGGAAAAATTCGATGGCATGTAATCGAACTTTTCTGTGTCTTATGTATTGTATCTTTCTCTGAACATGTATTGGTTTCATAGGCTCTTTATCAGATTTATCCACAAATTCAATTAAGGGTCATTCTTTTTAACTAAATATATTCTCTTCAAACTGAAAGTTATCCATTTATTATTACAAGACCTGATATATATGACAGTGTGATATGATCAATGGATAGAAAATGTGATTAAAATGAGCTAAGGAGTTCAAAAGGGGGGGTTGAATGAACTCCTTTCGATTTAATATTTTCGAAACCTTAAAAACGATTTTATAAGCCTTCGCTCAACTCAGATTTGAGTTACCAGATCTGAGGCTCTCAGTTCTAAGCTGTTCTCTCGCTTAACAAATAAGATGCACGGAAAGAAACCAATCGAGCAGTGAACAGTATAAAATAAATGCGATGCAAATAATTAAAGATAGAGTTCAAAATTTGTTTATGAAAGTTCGAATATCAAATCCTACGTATCCCCTTCTTCCTTTGCAAGAAGGTTCCACTAGAAGAATTTGATGAATACAACTCTTGTAGACACCCGATCACTGAGCCTCGCTCCACGTGAACTCCTAGCAACTTCTACTACACACAGATAACACTGCCAGGTTACAATCAATGTAATTTTCGAACTGCTTCAAGAAGCACGTTCGTTACAGACTCAATTCTGAATAATACAATGAACACAATATTTTGAGTACTGTAGATCTTCTGGTTTCTATGTACAATGAAACTCGATTTACAAAGTAAAACACTGGGATCCCAGAAAATATGCGATAGTGTTATGAGAGCTTGTAATCGACTGATAGAAACACTAAGAATGACCGAGAGCAATCGATAGCTTCTTCATTTGAATTCTTCACCTATAAATACTCTTCTTCCTCAACGGTCAATAAATGAACCAGTAGACACAACCTTGATTGTAAATCTCATCGTGTCGTCGCATTAAATGCTCCATTAATGCTGTGCAAAAGGTTGTCTGCAGCTGTCAGAGCTTTGTTGACTTATATGCCAAAGTGGGTAAACATCGTATCAACCACTCTGCGTACTGTGCAACTTTACTCAAAATAGCTCTGATCTCATCTCCTTAATTCAAATTGTCTAACAGGATTTTATACGATTAAATCGTGATCTTTGATTTTCTCTCAAATAAACATCTGAAAAAATCCGAACCTCACATCTATTGTAGCTCTGAAGTCTGAATACTGTTCTCAAATATATAAACTTATCTCTCTCATTAATAACTTCAGATCTGAAGTCATTTAAAGAATGTTATACTGAGAACTGAAACCTTTTCTCTTTTTGATTTCTATAACTCAAATCTGAAAGACTCTTTCTGCTTTACGAGACTTCCCCCTTTGTAGAATCGCGAATCTCCAGATCTGAATCTCCGAATATAACTGAATAGCTCTGACTTGCGTTCCCGAAATCTAACAAGTAATAACTGAGAGTAATATGAAAGTATTCTGTAACCAAATCTGAGTCTGTCATATCTGATATGTTTGTTAGAGTAGATGCCCAACTAGCCAACTTGTGGCGTGTGGGTTTTATTGACTCTTTGTATAACGATCTTTATTTATGAGATTCGTATTTCTTTATGGCATTCTTTATCTTCATTATTGATTTGTAATGTTAACAATTGTGTTGGATAAAGACCTAGAATGCACCATAGTGTATGTTAGATGTGATATTGGATATGATGGCTATCATGGAACACATCTAATAGTCACTGTGTATTCTGAACTCGTTCCTAGTCGATTGGGCCGTCAAAATTAGGATAAGGCCGTCCAAGCTCGAGACTAGCATTTGCGATGCGAAGTACCATGTTTCATTGGTAGGGAACATTGTGATGTTCTGAGCATACAGATAGATAGATAGTGATGTTCCGTGCACAACGTGCGGCACAGTGCGATGGCCGGCCACCGTGCGCGATTGTCGCGCATGGTGGTGCGCGGCGCCTGCTGCCCACCTGCTCGAGCTGTGCGCGCAGGTGGCCGCCATCGTGCGCACGAGTTGCGCGCGGTGGCGAGCGCAGCGTGCGGCACTGTGCCGCACGCTGTGCAGGCGACTTTGCGCCGTCGTGCGGCGAACCCGAGGCGATGTTGCGACACTGTTTTGACTTCTAGGGTTTGTTTCGGGCCTGTCCCGGACGGTCCGAGGGGTTTTCGGGCCAATATTTGATATTGTGCCATTTTGGTCGGACCAAAATCAATTTTTGGAAATTTTGAGATTTTGGGCCTAAAATTGTTTTAAGCCCAATTTGATGCAATTAAAATTGACAAAATATGATTTTATTTATAAAAAATGTGATTTTATACTTAAAATATGATTTTGTTGGAAAATTATCAAATTTGATTTGATTATTTAATTTATGTCAATTATTTGAATTGATTGTATTTTGGGATGATCGAGAGCCGTGCCCAATGTGTTAGGTGTATGCTAGGTTTTGCAAATTTTAGTCCCATCTCTAGAAACGATATGTCCCAAAAATTAGACCAAGATGTCGTCGATGAATACAATGATGAACTGGTCTAAGGACGGCCTGAAAACCCGGTTCATCAAGTCCATGAAGATCGCTGGGGCATTCGTCAATCCAAATAGCATCACCAAAAACTCGTAGTGATCGTAACGTGTCCTAAATGCAGTCTTGGACACGTCCTCCTCTCTAACCCGCAACTGACGGTACCCAGATCCCAAGTCGATTTTGGAGAAAACCGAAGCTCCCTGCAACTGATCAAACAAATACTCAATCCTCGGGAGTGGCTACTTGTTCTTCACTATAACTTGTTCAACTCCCAATAGTCGATGCACAACCTCATACTGCCATCCTTCTTCTTCACAAACAGAACTGGCGCGCCCCATTGAGAAAAGCTATGGGCGAATAAACCCCTTGTAGAGCAACTCCTGAATCTGCTCCTTCAGTTTCTTCATCTCGATAGGAGCCAATCGATACGGCGCCTTAGAGATAGACACTGTACCTAGCACCAGCTCAATGGAAAACTCCACCTCTCTCTCCGGTGGAACTCCCACAACGTCATCAGGGAAAACATCTACAAAGTCCCCGACTACCACCACCTCGAACATTGAAGGGCCTGCTGAATCTCCTGAAGTGGTAACACTGGCTAAGAACACCTGATATCCAAGCTCAAATAGTTTCCTGGCCTGCAGAAAAGATATAAGCCTGGGCTTCCGCGGTCTCCTCGCCGCTTCAAAGAGGAAAGTCTCCTGCCCTGGCGGCCTGATCGTCACTGACCTCTGATGAAAATCAATCACCGCTCCATACTCCGTCAACCAGTCCATCCTTAGAATGAGGTTGAATCCTGTCATCGGCAAACCGATCAAATCTGCTCTGACTGCATGATCCTGAAACATCGTCACCAACCCTGGACGACGCTGGCAGTCGTTATCTCCTCTCCTGACGGGATCGTCACTGCGAGGGACACACCCAAGATCTTCATAATAATACCCATCCTTCGAATGAATTCACTCGAGATGAATGAGTGAGTCGCCCCTGAGTCTAGCAAGCAAGGGTAGTGACACCCAAAACACGGATCTCGCCTGAAATCAAAACGTCACACAGGCACGCTTTACAATCATTCTAGGTTCCAATAAACAGTTTATATTCCTAAAACATTTCTAGGTTCGCTAGTCCTACCCGTTTAAGTTCGCAAGGCGAGTTCTAGAAGGTTCCTTTAGTTCTATTAGATTAAACCCAGCAAATTCCTTGGGTCCCTGCTTGCGGAACCGCTCATCCACATCCTCCTCATGAGACTTCCCAGAAAGCTCCGACTGCCTCTCAAGCATCCTGGTGATCTCGGCTAGCATGTCCATGCTAGCCCTCTCACATGGCATCAACTGTGGAGGTGGGGGAGGAGGAGGAGGTGCATCGTCATCCTGCTGATCCCTAGCACTTCTGGGAGGCATAATGGCACACAAAACCCTTTCACACAAATCTAAGTGCATGACTAAGCGTCTAACTCTTAAACTCTGAAGGTAACACTAATTCAGAAATAGAACATGCATCATGCAAAAATAAACATGAATAGTAAAACTCTAAAACTCATAGACTGGCAGTGCGAATTTCGAGCTCCACGCAGCAGGCTAGTACCCCACCAGAACCACAGCTCTGATATCAACCGAGACGAACCGTACTCTAGAGTTTTTTTTTTATATAACCTGCGGAATAAACATTCTTTAAAATAAACATAGTTCGTCCATTGAAAACTTTCTTCAACATCATTTTAAAACATAAATAGATAAGTTGGCTCATATTATTGGGGACGTTAAGGGGACCATCCTTCACAACTCAACATTGATGGGTCATCTTGACACGTGATGGTAATCGACGTCATATTATTGGGCCCTTACTGGACGTGAGGTAAATACATGGAGGTTGCACCTGATGCAATTGGGCTCTACCTTTTAAGGGGTCATGGTTGGCTGATATTATTCGGGACCGTGATTTCTTAATTGGACTCTGTGTACCCACTAAGGAAACTGGATTTCTTGATTTCATTAGAGGGTGGTGAAATCGTTAAAATAGTGGGAGGGTAATTCATAAAACTAAATGACCTTGTTTTATGTCTTAGCGTTTTTCATAAATAGTCTGTAATGCATGTCTGCTTTTCCTTTCAGTATAAACTGCTGTTATAATGTCTTCAATCAAAAATCCACTTGCTGCTATACTGGATAGCAACAAGTTCACTGGTTTGAACTACCAAGATTGGCTTCGAAACCTCAAGATTGTCTTGGTTTCGGAGAAACTTCTCTACACGCTAGAGAAGACCCCTCCGAAGGAAGCCCCTGCCGATGCCTGTCCTAAGAAGCTGGCAAAGCTGGAAAAATGGTGGGACGACGAGCTTAAGGCACGGTGCTATATGATAGCATCGATGTCTAACGAAATACAGCGGCGCTTTGAGAAGACGGTGTATGCTGCTGACATACACCTTCATCTCAAGGAGCTGTATGGGGAGAACTCTTGGACTGAGAGGTTCATTACTGTCAAGGAGCTCATGACGAGCCGCATGCGCGATGGGACTTCGGTCCGCGAGCATGGGGTTTGTGTGATTGGGCTCATTGAGAAGCTAGTGGGCCTTGATATCACACTTCCACATGAGCTGTCTGTGGATCTGCTTCTCCTCTCACTCCCTGCTGCATTCGACCCCTTTGTGGTCAACTTTAACATGAACAAGCTGGAAGCCACCCTTGAAGAGGTGGTGAACATGCTTGTCGTGTTCGAGGGGACCATAAAGAAGGACAAGCCCATCCTCCTTATGGGCTCTTCTTCCTCTGCAAAGAAGGGGCCCAAACGCAAGGACGTTCTGCCCCTGCGAAGGAGGAAATGCCCGCCAAGAAGCCCAAGGCAAGGACTTCAAAGCCGAACAAATCTGAGGATGTTTGCCACCACTATCACAAGCCTGGACACTGGAGGAGAAACTGGAAGGATTACCTCGAGCAGTTGCGAACTGCAAAAGGTATATTCTACATCGAAATAAATATGTCTCTTAATTCGACTTCTTGGGTACTTGATACCGGATGTGGATCTCATATCTGCAATGATTTGCAGGTAATGACAAGAAGCCGACGTCTTAGAGAGGGTGAGACCCACTTGAGGCTGGGCAATGGAGCAAGGGTTGCTGCAGTAGCTATAGGAGATGTTCATTTATTTCTGTCTTCGAATTTTAAGTTGTTATTGAGAAACGTTTTGTTCATTCCCGAGTTAATAAAGAACATCATTTCTATTTCTATGCTTGATAGCGATGGATATTCTTGTCATTTTGCTAATTCGATTTGCAATATATACAAGAATGAATGTTTGATTGGAATTGGGGAACGCGAAAACGATTTATACACCTTAAAATTAAAAGAAGTTCCAACTCGCGATGTGGAAACACATACAACAACAATTAAAAGGAAAAACGATAGCTTGAACCCGGCACAACTTTGGCACGCTAGGCTAGGTCATATTTCATTGAGTAGGATGAACAAGTTGGTTAGGAGTGACATG
>KV001339.1:168475-179039 GCA_001598015.1 Dorcoceras hygrometricum | reverse complement strand
TTTGGAAATAGTAGATCTTTAGTTGGAATTGTCCAGATTTTAGTTGATGTTTTCGTGTGAAATCTGGTCGAGTAATGTTGTGAATTGTTTGATTTTGTGAGAGATCTGTTTTCCAGTGTTAGCGTGTTTCTCGCGTTGTTTTTGGCTGAATGTTAATAGAGATCTGATTGTTGTGAGAAAGCTGTTCGAATTTGAGAAGCTAGAGCGCGACAGATCTGGTGACGTAAGCAGCGCTTGTGTGTGACGTAAGCTGGATTGGATGGTGATCGCATTTGAATTGTAGCGAGAGATCTGGCAGCACTTGAGGGTGACGTCAGCAGGTCTGTTGGATGACGTGATCTGTTGTTATGAGGATTCAGATTTCTATTTAGTGATTAATCGAAATTTGACGAAATCTCTTAAGGTGGGGAGAATGTGAGGATTCAGATTTCTATTTAGTGATTAATCGAAATTTGAGATAGATTAGTCGCGAGAATTAAGAATTGAGATTTTGGAATTTCGAATTTGGATGAAATCTGATTTGGAAATAGTAGATCTTTAGTTGGAATTGTCCAGATTTTAGTTGATGTTTTCGTGTGAAATCTGGTCGAGTGATGTTGTGAATTGTTTGATTTTGTGAGAGATCTGTTTTGCTCATGCGACGTCGTTTTGAGGCTTGTGCGAGAATTGTTGGCGCGAGAGATCTGTTTGTAGCGAGAGATCTGTTCTACGACTTTTCAAGTTGTAGATGTCTGTTTTTGTCGGTGTTGGACTTGTTGTGTAGCTTTTGAGTTGAGGATATTTATATAAGTGTTGAGTTTACACTTAGAGCATTCCAGACCCGATATTTCTAATCCTCAAGCTCGAAACCCTCGAATTAGATACTGTTCACCGTCTCTTTCTTTCGCGATTTTCCGTCGATTCCGACCTCTGTTTTTAGAGTTCTTGGTAGCGTTGGAAACCTCTTGAGAAGACCTTTCTTTTCCTACCAATCTTGGAAGCTGTGTTGAGCTGGAAAGAGAACGCGAAGTTGCTGAGTTTTGGGCAGTAAGTTGCACCGTGAACTCTTCTTAGAGTGAGCTTTCGGATTTGTTGCTGGAGCTCTTCGGCCGTGTGATTTGAGGCTAAGTGGGATCTGTTTGCAAGCTGTGAGAATTACCGTACTCTGTCGTGGTGGTGAGGTAGTTTATTGAGGAATTAAGGTACGAATTGAGCAGCTCTTAGCAGTTTGAGCGTGAACATGACTATGATTCGATGTTGTGAACTGCTGTTATGTGGCTTACGTGAGTTTACATGCTAGAATTGATTGAGATATGTTTTGATTCACGTATTATACATTGTATGCATTGAGCATTGATATTGATTGGCATCATGCATACATATTGAGCCTGAATTGACTGATTTGATTTGATAACCTGATTGGGTGCCACGTTGTGACTGGCCGACTGTTGAGTCGTGCCCGAAAAGTCCAACGCTATCGTCGGAGTGGTGACTACCGGATTCGAGTGTCTACCACCGAGCTGTGATGGGCTGGAGTTGCCAGTTGATATACTGGTCTAGCTATCCGACTTTTTGATAGCCCTCATGCATTCATAGCATTGATTATAGCTTGTTGTATGTTTTCTGCTTTGATAGCTCTTCGTACTGAGGCTTGACCTCGTATTTTCTTTTCCTGCTTTTGTTGTTTGGGTCTGTGTTACCCATTTGCAGGAGTTTCAGGTAACCAAGCTGGACCGAGTGGAAGTTCAGTTGGTCGATCCCCGCATCCCTGAGTCTCAGTTTACTTATGATATGTATTGAACCGGGGGATGTCCCGTGTTTTATTGTATTTGGGGGATCTGTATTTTGAATTGATTTATGTGGTTTCTTGATGTATCGAGTTGAGTAAACTTCTATTTTGAATATCGAATATTTTGAATGAATGATTTGAAGTTCAGGCCTTTGTATTTCGAAAAATTTTTAAGCCCTGATTTTAAGCTTCCGTGATTATGCGCTCATTATGTGTTAATTGTTGGTAATTAGCACGGGGCCTGACACTCGGGGCAAAAATTTAACTTCCGCTGCGCCCCCGGGAAATGGGATCCGGATCCGCCATTGTCGCCAACAATGTTCGAATCTGAAATATACTTTCTGAACACACATAACCGAATCTGTTACCATAGCCTCTGAATCAAATCTGATACTCTCAAATCTGAATTCATGACCCGATAACTGAATTAACCCGAAAACCCAAATCTGATAGGCTCCTGATCCGAAAACTTCATTCGATAACTGAAATCTGAATTTTCTCTGTTAAGTACGCTCTGGTCTTATTTTGATCTGAAAAATCCCATAGAATATTCTTTGCTCTTCTCTGATCTGATAAATGCTTTTCCCGAGTACTGACATTCCAGATCTGACTACTTCATCCTCTTCTGCGAATACTTAACATTTTCAGATCTTAGACTTAAATGTCAGTTCTTAGTCTTGTTTTTGTTATCACCAAAACTTATAAATTTTATCTTAACACAGTGAACATATTTTGACTAAAAATTGGGCATTCGTTTAAAAGTAGAAGCAAAATAACACAAATTAAAAGCTAGCAGATTAATATCCAAGTTTGACTAGTTATATAACTAAAATGAAATACAAGTAAAATTAGGGGACTTAACTGACTCCCTTTTTTTTCCCATTTTTTTCGTATGTGGATAATTCAAAACAACCTTGTGGTGTTCTTCTAAAATAACTAATTATCCAATTGTTGTAAAGAAATCATGATCCCCTCACAGCATTAACCAGGACAGTTCGAACTAACCTTTTTATATGATAAAATGAATTAATTACGTTTAGTACGTTGGAATCCTAGTGTTGTACTAATCTAAATGGGATGCAAGAAATAATATAGAAGACTACGATTTTTCACGTGCCAATGGATTCTTTAGAGAGTAAGGATCCCAGTCCCCAGAAGAACTACAGTTATATATATATATATATAAATCCGATATCCTACATACCTAATTTCCCCACCCCTTTTTGATACGGTGCGCACCTACCGGGGGCACCTATGTGGGCACCTGGTGACGTGACACTTCCTGGTGCTGCCACATCACCAGGTGCCCACATCGGTGCCCATGATATGTGCTCATATTATCAGCCCACTATATATATATATAATATTAATAATTAGGGTTTTCAATTAAGTTGAAATGGACGCTTGTGAAGAATCTGATAGACGTGGTTTATGCGAAAGAATCGGCGAAGGTTTTGCTGATTTATCCTTTCAATCTTATTACTCGGCTCCCCCATTTACTATAACCTCTGCCAGCTAACAATCCCCATACAATCACACTATTTTTAAATAATTTGTTAATTACCATCAATTCCTTGTCCACATTACATAAAATTCTTTATTTACACCTTGCATTGCGATCCACTAAATGATGTCTCTTTATTTATCTTTTTATTTTTTTTTCTATAAGACGTTGTACGTGTAATTATTTTGTCGGTAAGTTTAATCATTTCTATTTTAAGCGTCGAAACGGGTCTCATCGAACCGTCCAGCCATGCCAGGTCGGTAATTTTTTGCGAGCTAATAAAATGGCGAGCCCAACCGGATTGCCTAGAGACAGATTGTAGTAGGTTACAGACTGATCCATTTTGACAGCGCAATTGAATATAATTATCTTCGAAGTTTTATTTTTTCTTTTAGTTTTAATCGCTTATTCAGTTGTAGTCGTGTGTGATATATGCTATTACTATGTGATCCGAGCATTTCTACGTGTTTAATGTTGCGTCTTTAAGCAAGAATATTTTAGACTACTTGAAAGATCTATAATTTTCATGATATTAAGCCTTCGGGTTAACGAAAAGGATTTGATAATTTGCAAGATATGGAATCATTGCCTCCCCCCCACCCCCCTCCGGCTGAGGCCAGCACATAGTTGTGGCATAAACTATACTTTTGACTTGCCAAAGTATTAAAAGCTCCGTGTGGCCGCAATGGCTTCCAACCAAATGAAAATAATCAACTAAACAATGCAAAAATGAAATTCCTTTTCAAATATTAATATAGGTAGAAGTCACAAAGTTTTGGCACCTACATTCTTGGCTCCTTACTATAAATTCATCCTTTAACCTTGAACTTTTTCTAGCTTCGATCTACTCTACCAATTAGTTATCTCCTAAACGATCCTTCCATTCAAAAGTCCATGGAACTAGCAAACAAAAATCGTTTGACAAACGATTCAACGGCAGCAATATTCCATGCCAGTGCGTTTTACGAACACAATCTTGGAGGGCAACCACTTGTTCATGCTTCACACAATTCCCCTCGGAAGATCTACCACTACGATGAGAATCAAAAGTGTGTTTATCCCGAGCCCATAAGCCCGGAGAAGGCGTCCGGACTGACCAAGAGTTTACCATTAGGCAACTCATCGGCCGTTTCTAGTCCAAGTAGTACAAATTCTAATAAAATATTAGGGTTTCCAGCTTCAGCTTACAATCTATCGGAGGAGGATCATTCTGCCATGAACTTTAAGCCCGGGTATGCTAGTTTAATACATGCTAATGGAACCTTTCTAAGCTTCGAGCAACCGAAAAATGAGGTTAGAAGAAGTCTATACTCGAAGATGATTAACAAGGACGACGAGTATTCGATATGGGATGATGATTTGAACACTACTAGTTACCTTAATATCTCCAAGTCCACCAACACCACCAGCCATGGCTTGCCGGAGACTTCCAGTAGCCATGACGCCGCCACCCAGTTCTCGTGGCTGAACGACCAAGAGGAGAATACAGAACTAGGAACACCAGTTGCCAACAAAAATAAACGTCCATCCATGGTAAAATTCTAACTGTTTCGTTCAAGAAAATCAATTATTCTTATTATTTTCTTTTTTTTTTGACATTTTATCCACAATAACAAAATCAATCCTCTCATCCAAAATCTAGGCCAGGCCAGTAGTATTCTTGTTCATGATTTTTTGTAATCTTTGATTCTTACAACAGGGTGAGAGTGAGCAAGCTCCAAAGAAGCAATGTGGTGTTGCTTCAAAAAAACCCAAATCATCAAAATCTGTCACCATAGCAAAGGATCCACAGAGTATCGCTGCAAAAGTATTTTATATCTCCGAGATGAAATTAATAAATTGATAAATATGCAAAATTGCATACTTATATATAAAGATCGCTAATGAAATTTTCTGTATAGAATCGAAGAGAGCGGATCAGTGAACGGCTTAAGACACTACAGGATCTCGTACCCAAATGGTTCAAAGGTAACGAGAATGCCTTTTTATATATATATTTTGTTTTTCTAGGGAGGACAATCCAAGATGAAACCATTTCTTGTTCAATATTCTTCAAATTTTGCATTTAATTTTTATTTTGACATAAACTTTGACTTGTATAAAGTTTCACCATCCTCAACTGACATTTTTCTCCATCTTCATTTTAAGCATGAATTAAACTATGATTAAGTCAATCTAAATTTATGATCATGAGTATGCTTAGCAAAATTTTCAAGTACTCTGCAATATACAAGGCATAAATATTCAAAAACATTTTTCTTTTGGAATAGATATAAACATATACTCAGATCGAAGAATTAAGTATATATTTGTAGTGGATATTTATACTTTTACTTCTAATTTGACTTCAAGCAGTTAAGTTTCTTAAAGGAGGTGCATGATGTTTGAAGAAAACAAAAGAATCATATTAATGTTAAGTAAGTTAATAATGGCTAATAAATAGTCTACATTTCGCATGTGCAGGTTGACTTGGTCACCATGTTGGAAAAAGCAATAAGCTACGTCAAATTTCTCCAATTGCAAGTGAAGGTATAGTATATACTCATGCATCAAATTAAACATTGTAATACCATTACATGGAATATTTTTTTTTCTAATCTCAATGTTGTTTTGACTGGAAGATTGAAATTAATGTCATAGGTTTTGGCAACTGACGAATTTTGGCCAACCCAAGATGGAAAAGCTCCGGAGCTTTCTCAAGTCAGAGAAGCCATTGATGCCATCCTTGCATCTCAAAGAGACAGAAATTCGAGCTCGAAGTGATCGAATGCGTCACTATAAATAAAAATCAGAGTATAACTACTAATCTTTCTTGGCAGTTTGGTTTTTGGAAATGTTGGGTGTTGCATCATCTTTTATAACTGATCACGAGATAAACACTACTTGTCACATGATATTTTATGTGCCTAATAAGATTTTATTTAAGTTGTATTGGATGCGATGAAAATTTTAATAAATAATTGAGATGATGTAGCACCAAATATTATCAAAAAAATTTAATTGTACGTATTCAGGAATGGATTTGTTTGATTTCTACGCAAGGATCCATTATGCTTCGGTTTATGGAAAATTCGAAATTTCATCATATAAGTTGGTCTTACAACAATAGTTATGTTTTTCTCAGTCCAGTTATTGTCAGAGTGCCCAGCGCCGGTGGAATGTGTTAAGCAATATTCGGTTGTTATATGCTCATTTCGGCAGAAATATTTATTGACTAAATATGGAAAAAAAATTATACTAAGACAATTTTGATAAAAAATTGAATACTTGAACCATGTCAATTGTCCATCAAACTTACAGGACGATTTATAGAATATTTTTTCATATTTTAAATAGGAATATTATTTATCCATTAATAATGACGGTAGTGAGTTGGTTTGTCCTTCTATATATTCTTTTTGCCTTAGTTTTTCAACATCTCACTTTCATAAATATTCCCAAAAAAAAAAAATTAATTGTGGTGCGTTATACGCACACACATATATATACACATGTTTATGTATATTTAAACATGGATATATATAATAAAAAACACAAAGACTTGTATGAGTTTGTCTCACTGGTCATCTATCGTGATACAGACTATATTCATGAAACAATATTCATTTTTATGGCTAAAATATGGGTTTTGGTCAAAGTTTCATCCAAATTGGCCCGTACTCATGAGAAAGTATAATTTTTTATGTAAAAAGTATTACTTTTCACACTAAAAGTATTATTATGTAGATTTGGTTGAATCGTCTCACAAGAGAACTACTTAAAAAAGATCTTCAAATATTTTATACACAAATTGGTCAGAAAATATTGAAATTTGCAATAATCACACTAGCTACTTTTTCTAGCTAATTGAACCACATGATCATTCACATGATACTAAATTACGGTCCCAAAACCCCAAGTATTAGTTAGTCAATGATTATATATATATTATATATTTTTTTTTTTTTTTTAATTTCACGTGGTTAGAGAATTTTGGCTGCATCGTCCACAAAATATAATAATAAAACAATTAAAAATTGCTCTAAAATCATGTTACCAGCCAACCATTAATTTATCTAGGGATATGATATGATGTTATAGCTTCAGATTACATTGTACTACCTCAAAAATTAATTATTTCGGGACAAAAGCAACAATTTAAAGGGACATAAACTACAAAATATTAAATATATAGTGAAGTTTAAAACATTTTATTAACCCCAATAATTGGCTTACTTATTATTCCTGCTTTTGTCCTGTTTATAGTAACAAAGAATAGCATATCGGGAATTTGCTAAAAACTCATGGAGAGAAATAAATGTAAAATTTCTAGCGTGTGTATATTTTTCGGAAATATTAGCATCCCATGGCACACGACCCATGCATTATCACATATAATCTAGTTACTCTAGAACTCTAACTTAATAGTATTTGATACCATCCATAGCCGACCCGAGGATCCGAAACCCTTGAAAAAACACCTCTTGTCCCGAGAACCGACGACCTTACATCATGAGCTCAAGGTAAGAGGATCGAGCCAGCCATTTCGAGCACATTTTATTATGCCCAACGATCACGCATCTGATGACACAATATGAATACACATTGATTTGTCTCATCCAGACAAGTCAGGGCGATAATCTCGCCTAAAGAATTGGTCAAACTCGGGTATAACGCCAGTCGTAAGACCCGCTCAAGCGCATCACACGCCACGTGACATGCCCGAAATCACCGCTTAGCCCCTCTATAAATACCCATGTATGCTTCACCTACATTCATTCACAACTTGTAAGCTCTCTACTTTATATACACGGTTGCTCTATAATTTCGAGCACCCTACCTGGCTTAAGCATCGGAAGGGCTTCGTCGGAAACACTTCTGGTACTCTCTAACTAGTGTCTGTGGTTGCATGTCATCAAAAGAAACCCGCTCATCCTCCGAGGACAGATATCTCGACCCCCTCTTTGTTTGTAGCCTATCATGTGATCTATAATGACATTCCTACTCCTACAACTTAAGCAGCTCGGTGTTCGAGGATAGATCCCCCAACCTTCTGTCCTGGTGGTAACTCTCCGGCGGGGAAAAATTCGATATCAACAAATTGGGGTCGTCCGTAGGGAAAGAGATAGAATATAGAAAAGACAGGATGCCACCAAGAAGGAACATACTTCAATAGATGGGAGAGAACATGTGAGGTCCGGGGCTCAAAGAGGGCGGGGAGTGATCGCCGGTGCCAGAGGTTGCACGGACAATGAGCGGCTCCTGGTAGGCTTCTAGAGGCGAAGGGGCACATGAATGAACCGATCCCACACCGGAATGAGAGGGATTACGAGATTGGGATGTTATAGATGTAATTGAGGTTAGTTGAGGAAGGCTTATCAGATTTAATTGGTACTACTCATACCAACAAGATGCATCTTCTTTTCGGAAGCTCATCACTTAGGAACTCCAAAGTTAAGCGTGCTTGACTTGAGACAATTTTGGGATGGGTGATCCTCTGGGAAGTTTCTCAGAGTGCGTGCGAGTGAGGACAAAACACACTGGAAGATCTGTGTTGGTACAGTGGGGACAATCGTTAAATCTGGGGCGTTTCAGAACAGTGTCACCGAAAATCTATCCCGAGACCTGGAAGCCAAGCTCTCACAGCAGCTCAAACTACATAGTTGGTGGCCACAATCATGGAACAAGTGCTGGCCTGTCGTCCAGGGCCTAGTCCTCCTCCGAATCCACAATAGGAGGAGATCCGAAAACTTCAGGATGAAGTTTCTCATTTGAGGGAAGAAATGAACACAGGGTCCCTGCCTCCTACAGCCCGGGAAATTCCTTTTTCGGTCGAATTATTGATTGCAGAACCCACCCCCTCCCTGCATTTCAAGTTTCCAATTGTGGGATAGTATGAGGGGATAGGAGGCCCCAAGGATCACCTCTCAAGGTTCGAAAATATTGCCCTCCTCCATCAGTATGCCGACCCTATCAAGTGTCGAGTCTTCTTGACCATTTTGGTGAGATCGGAAAAATAGTGGTTTAACCTCCTCCCTACGGGGAGCATCATGAGCTTCCAATACTTTAGTATGGCATTCCTCCGCTAGTTCGTCAACTGCAAGAAACAACCAAGGATGATGTTGAATATCTTCGATGTCAAGCAGAGGTAGCAAGAGAACCTTCATAAGTACATTAGGCACTTCAACATGACTATTCTCGAGGTTCCTTCGGCCACCCCGGACCTGATGATCGAGGCATTCACTCAGGGCTTGTAAGAGCATGATTTCTATAGACCCTTGATCAAGAAACTCCCGAAGACGTTTGATGAGCTCTTGACTAGAGCAGAGAATTTTGTCAAATGTGGAGGAAGTATTGGTCATGCGGAGAGCTCATCCCGAGGACCCAAGGCCTCACAACAACCCTAATATCTATATTGATGGGTGAAGTGGAAGAACAAGTCCTAGCCCGATGACCAGAGGTCAATCCTACATCCGACCTAAGACCTCGCTGAGAGCGAAGAAGTGCAAGAAAGAAACTGACACCTGGGAATTTAGTTCACCTACACACATGTTAGGCTAAGGTTAGCTCTGATTTTATTCTGTAAATGCTACACTTTATCGAATGAAAAATTATTTTTGGCACAAGTCGACTCGATCTAAAGACGGTCTTGATGCACTCATCCACCATCTAGGGTAGCAGCGCCACTTGAGTATATCTATAAGCCCGTGTTGGGGAACCGTGGCGGATCCGGATCCCGTCTCCCGGCGAGGCAGCGGAAGAACAAAATTAGGCCGGGAAACGTTCAATACAATTCAATTACAACACAATATGAACCATTCATAGGGTGTTTCTCGGGGTGTTACCTTGCTGGCGACTTGCGCCTGGCTCCAACCGGAATTACAAGAAGATCGGCTCTTCACGGTAGGCGGCTGTAGATTCGTCAATCAGGTCCACGATCGGAAGGGAGACTCCTTCGTCAGCCTGCACTAGAAGGCCTGACGAGATCAGCACGGATGGATTCTCCTTGAAAAACTGATCGGAGCAAGTCCGATCAATTAGCGGCGGCGGCGGCGGCGGCGGTGGAGGCCGGCGGCGGCGGCGGCTTTTGGGAGAGGAGGGAGGCGTGTGGGAGCTCTAGGGTTTAGGGTTAGTTTGTATCTCATATTATGATTAAAGCCTTAAGTCTAATTAAATAGACTAGTGATAAACTTGGACCGGCCCAACGGGCCCGGGTCCAACGTACGAACATTCGGTTCATCCCTATCACCGTGACTTCATCATAACTCCGATCGTCGATCAGATCGGACCGATCGATTCAGTTTCCAAAACTG
>KV001339.1:99849-149426 GCA_001598015.1 Dorcoceras hygrometricum | reverse complement strand
CGGTGAATCCTCGACAACGATGCATCGACTCCTACATGCATCGGGATCTAACCCAATCCCGCCGCCTAATAACCCCAAGTGAGTCGGCAAACGAGTCAAAGTGAGACGCCTATCATGTAGAGTCTCAATGACGTTTCGAGTCGTGAGGACTAATCAGTACAACCAAGACCTCGGACTTATCCACTCGACAAATGGTAACCACTTGGAAAGTGCGAACGAGGGTAGTTTGATAGATCACCAGGTTACTATCTATCTGCATGCTCAGAACATCACAATGTTCCCTACCAATGAAACATGGTACTTCGCATCGCAGATACTAGTCTCGAGCTCGGGCGGCCTTATCCTCATTTTGACAGCCCAATCGACTAGGAACTAATTCAGAATACACAGTGACTATTAGATGTGTTTCATGATAGCCGTCATACCCACTATCACATCTAACATACACTATAGCGCATTTTAGGTCTTTACTCAACGCATTTGATAATCATCATACAACACAATGAAAGTAAAGAATGCCATAAATAAAATGCAAATATCATATATAAAGATCGTTTCATACAAAAGTCTATGAACCCACACGCCACAAGTTGGCTAGTTGGGCATCTACTCTAACAGCCCGACCTGGTCTGCAGTATGTAAGCCCGACATGCTCGACACCATCAAACCCCAAGTCTTGTTAGCACCAAGTCCGAACTGCTCGGTACTATGCAAGCTTGACCTATTCTGCACCATCAAAGCCCAACTCTTGTTGGCACCAAGTCCAAACTGCTCGGTAATGTTTAATCCCGACCAGCTCACCATTTCTTATGGACGAATACCTTGGGTCCCCACCATGACTCCACATGGTCCTAAAATTCAATCATTCGTTTAGGATCACCATAGCCATCTAGGGACCCGAGGATCTGACACTCTTGAAAAAACACCTCTTGCCCCGAGGATCGATTGTTAGAGTATGTGCCCAACTAGCCAACTTGTGGCGTGTGGGCTTTTGATGACTCTTTGTGTAAAACAATCTTTGTTTATGAAATTCGTATTTTATATGGCATTCTTTATCATCATTATTTTATAATATTAACAATTGTGTTGGATAAAGACCTAGAATGCACCAAAGTGTATGTTAGATGTGATAGTGGAAATGATGGCTATCATGAAATACATCTAATAGTCACTGTGTATTTTGAACTTGTTCCTAGTCGATTGGACCGTCAAAATGAGGACAAGGCCGCCCGAGTTTGAGACTAGCATCTGCGATGTGAAGTACGACGTTTCATTGGTAGGGAACATTGTGATGTTCTGAGCATGCAGATGGATGGTTTTCCTGGCGAACTATCGTGCTACCCTCGTTCGGATTCTCCAAGTGGTTACCATTTGTCGAGTGGAGAGTCCGAGGTATTGGTCGTATGGATTAGTCCTTACTACTCGAAACATCATTGAGACTCTACATGATTAGTGTCCTCACTTTGACTCATTTACCGACTCCGTGAGGGTCATCAGGTGTCGAGATTGTGTGAGGTCATGAAGCATGTGGAGTCAATGCTTTGTTGTCGAGGATTCACCGCTCGTCCTAGTGCGAGGATATCCTATGCTATCTGAGGAGATAATAGTGTGACAAATCTCTGGCTAGAGTACTCTTGTGCTTCAGTGTAAATGAGTTTACCTCGTAGCACTCGCGATATCGCTATTCTGATCTCCAAGATGTACGCATGGATATCGAATCGCTACCCTCGTTCGGATTCTCCAAGTGGTTACAATTTGTCGAGTGGAGAGTCCGAGGTCTTGGTTGTATGGATTAGTCCTTACTACTCGAAACATCATTGAGACTCTACATGATTAGTCGCCTCATTTTGACTCATTTACCGACTCCGTGAGGGTCATCGGGTGTCGATATTGAGTGAGGTCACGAAGCATGTGGAGTCGATGCTTTGTTGTCGAGGATTCACCGCTCGTCCTAGTGCGAGGATATCCTATGCTATCTGAGGAGATAATAGTGTGACAAATCTCTGGCTAGAGTACTCTTGTGCTTCAGTGTAAATGAGTTTACCTCGTAGCACTCGCGATATCGCTATTCTGATCTCCAAGATGTACGCATGGATATCGAATCTCTAACGACTCTCGATTTACCAATGGTCGTTGATTCGATCAGGATATGAGTTGAAAGGATCGTACTATATGCTAACCATGACCGACTGGTTCTTGCAGGCACTATCAGTGATACCTAGGGGATCATGGGGCGATGTTGCTAGGCGCTTTACCATGGTCCGATGGGTAGATCAGAAAAAATATGTTTTCTGATTCACAATGAGTTGTGAGCCCACGACTAGCTATATCCCTGAACCATTGAGGGTCACACAGTGTACTGGTTTATCAATTCCCGTGCAGACAAGGATATGGTACTCAAAGTGTTGAGTATAGTAGGAGGAAGGTTGGGAGTATGACTTTGCAAAAGTAGCTAAGTGAGTAGGACTTCCATATTTAGTTAATGAGAGTAAAACCTGTCATATATTGATTTAGTGGTCCGAAAATATGATTTTGTATCATACTGATCAGTTTTGTAAACTGAGCACATCGGTGATATTTTATCATCGATCGGGATCATGATGAGACCACAATCGAGGGAGTTGAACCGAATGTTCACAGTTCGAGTTGAACCAAATGTTCACAGTTCTACTTGAAACGAATGTTCACAGTTCTTCTTGAAACGAATATTCACAGTTTTGTTTACATCAAAATCTTTCCCTCAATCTATAAATATGGCATGAAGGGAGAAAGAAAAACACACAACAAAAAGCTATTCAGCAAATTCTCCCCCTCTCCTCCTCTCCCTCCTCCCGCCGCCGCCGTCGCACATCGTTGCGATCGTCCTAGCGAGGATTTCTGCTCGTGAAATATTCGTTGGGATTCTAGTGCATTCCAACGAAGGAATTGGAAACCGGTCGTGGACCTGATTAGGAGCAAACAAAGAAGTGCTATTTCCATTTGAGAAATAGTCGGAGCCAGGCGCCTAATCGCCAGATAGGTATATTCTAAACATCCTATGAATGTTTAAATTAGTATATAGGTGTATTGACCTTTTCCGGGCTCCTACATTTTTAATTCTTCCGCTCCGTCCCGGGAGCTGGGATCCGGATCCATCGCTGCGCCAACACCGATGACCCTACATAATGAGCTTGAGGTAAAAGGACCGAGCTAGTGACCAAACTCCCGGACACATTCTATTATTCCCAACGATCACACCTTTGATAACACTATATGAGTACACGTTGAGTTAGTCTCTTCCCGAAAAGTCAGGGCGATAATCTCGCCTGAAGAATTGGTCAAACTCGAGTATAACGCCAGCTTTAAGAACCGATCAAGTGCATCACACGTCGTGTGACATGCTTTGAATCACCGCTTAGCCACTCTATAAATACCCAGGTATGCTTCACCTTATATTCATTCACAAGCTTGTAAGCTCTCTACTTTATATACACGCTTACTATTCCCGAGCACCCGACTTGACTTAAGAATCAGAGGGGTTTCGTCGGAAACACTTTCGATGCCATCTAACTAGTGTTTGTGGTTGTAGGTCATCAAAATTAACCTGCTCATCTCCCGAGGACAGATATCTCGATGACCCTATTTCCTTGCAGCCTGTCGTGTGTGACATCACTGCTCCTGCAACTCAAGCAGCTCGGTGCTCTAGGACTGACCTCCGACCTCCCGTCCTGGTGGTAGATCTCTGGAGGGGAAAAATTCGGTTTCATCAGTATTGTTTATATATCATTCTTGTGCAATTTTTATCCCTTATCTTATATTTGTTATATTTGTACTTTTTCTCATTATGTAGTTGAGACTAAGCTTATTATTTTATTATTCAAATTGGCTTAATTGGGAAAAAACAATAAAATATATAGGACATGTCAATTAATATCTTTTCGTAAGTTATTTGACAGGATGAATTAATGTAAGACGGAGTTTAGAGGGGGTTGAATAAACTTATTTTAAAATAACTTTTGAAAATTTGATTTTTAAACCAATTTTGCAAATCATCTGAGTTACTAGCTGACAGTTGATTCAGTACTGATATTTTGAGCAATAAAATATTTTTATGTGGAATGAACTCAATTGAGCAAATTAGCTGAGTTACCAGCTGAATTCAATCTAAACTGATCTTTTGAGCAATAAAATATTTTATGTGGAATGAGCTTAATTAAACAGTGAAAATTATATAAAAGTATGTAAAATAAATCAATTGAGAGTAAAAGTTTGTTTCTGGAAGTTTGAATCAAAACTTCTAAGTATCTCCTTTTTCCGGTTTGGAAGGTATTCCACTAAAAGAATTTGAATAAGATATACAATATATTCTAAACCTTAGTCAAGCTGTACCCGAGCTAAATTCCGTGCACTCTATTGATAAAGAACAATCTATGTTATCTTACAAATGATCTGAAGGCTATGTAAAGGTATACAATAAAATACAAGCCTAGCAGTTCAGCTCTAAGCTGAAATGATACAGAAAATGTGTAATCTCAAAATTAATAGCTGAAGGCTTGATTCGAAAACTGATTGATCTTTGCTAAACATTGTAGCTTCTTAAATGTCTTAATTTAATACTCCTCTTTATAGTATTCGGATTAAAACGATAATAAATTTTACCAGTAAGCACAACCGATGAATCAGCATACTTTTGCCTCATGCAATTAATACGTATTTAATTCTTGTCTCTGTACTGCTTATTAAATGCACCTTTTTTTGCAAAATCATAATACTCTACCAACTCTGATATGTTCTGATTGATTTCAAGAGTTGTTCAATGACTATAATTTATCTCTCAAGTCAATGCATCGACATCAGCTCTGGTTGACTAAGAAGTGAAGCTCCAATATGATCTGCTCAAAACATCAGTATTGATATGTTCTATCCTGAATGGAAGTCATAGGCCGAGCTGCTTTTCCAGTCTGATCTGAAATGCTCTTGTTATCTGTTGGCTTGAAGTGATATACTCTAATCTTTGCTTCCTGCCGTCTCTGATGAGTCGTGAATCCCGTCTCTGCTCTCCATGTTCTTGTTTTCTTCTCTTTCTATGCATGGTTACTTTGTTCTAAACTGATTTATTCTTACTTAGCTTAGATACTATTTGATCTACTAGGAAGCACTATTAGGTTGGCCTGTTCTGATCTTCTAAGCTCCGAGATGGTTATTTGTTACCATCAAAACTTAGAATTAACTACTTGAACTCTGATCTACTCCATGTTTCCAATCGAGATCTACATCACTTTGATATTGATACTTGAAGAGACTAAATGAAAGAGAAGTGTCTCTAGCCTATTTAATTAAATTCCTTTTTATCTCCTTTTCTACTTACTGCTTTCCCTTTTTTTGGCATCACCTCCTCCTTTCAAGCATTCCACTACTTCAGAAATCTACGAACTAAGAGTGGATACCTCTTTAGAGAGCTCTCTTTTGTTTTCCCCAATTTCAAAAATTAGGTCTTGTCTTAATGAGTATTGAGCCCTTCGAACTGATTGCAACAAAGAATCCATCTACTTAGACATAGATTCCTTGAAGCTCTATAGACCAGCTTGCGAAGAGAGCTGAATTACTTTCAGATCACATAACTGCATCTTTCATGGACTCAAATACTTGTGATAAGTGTCGAACTTCTGTAATCGAGATATGTGTAGGCTTTTTCGGGGTACTTGGGATAACATAAATTAGAGATAAAGCTTGTGTATCCTCAGATTTGGACGTTGGAGAATCTTGATCTGGTCCTGTTTCAGCAACAAATTGAGCTTCAATAGAAGCTACACCAGAAAGGTCTAAAGAATTTATAGGATCTGCTAGGTAAGTAATCTCTAGTTGTGTTGTCTTTGAAGTTGGCTTCTGCTGACTTTTAGCTGGTTTTTCTTCTTGACGATAAGCTTGAAACTTCTGTACAGTATCAAAAAGAATGTCTTTATGATCAGGAACCGATTGTTCCTCTTTATTATGTTCTATCTCTTCTACTGTATCTGACACATGGGAGCCGGTTGCTCCTTCTCAAAAGATGTTTCAACAACTTCAAGAGAATTGTCCTTGTCCTCCTGAATTATTTCAATAATACCTTCTCCTGAGCTATATGCAGCTCTAGCTTCCCTTGGACTGATTTCAGCGAGAGCTAGTTGATCCTCTCCACCACTATGAGCCTGATGCTCACTGATTTTTATAGGAGCCTGTTGTTCCCCATCTGCTTACCTAGTCCGAATACTCCTCTGTACAGCCTTGATCCTGTTGCTCTACTGTCTCACTGGATCTTGATCCTTCTCCAAAACAAGTTGAGCCTGTTTCTCAACCTGAACACCTTGCTTAACGATCTCTAGGGTGTCATGTATCATGCTAGCCTTGACAAAATTCATTGTTTTGAACTTGTATTTAACCAGGCTTGACTGAGTACATGTCTCGCTTGAGATGTTTTCATCATTGTTGAAACTCAAGCAAGTTTTGTCATTTTATGGCTTTTGAGCTTCATGCAAATTAGTCGGGGAAACTGAAGAGTTAGTTCAAGAGCTTAAATTACTAGATTTTCTTTGATTTTCATAAGCATCTCATCAAACTTAGTTTGCATAAGCATCTCATCAAACTAGTTTGACAATTGTTCATTTCAGTCCTAGCTTACTTAACTGAGTCTTGTACACTGTTCAGGTTTTCTGAGCTACAAATAGCCTTGGTTAAACTGATCTATCTACCAGACATTTGTTTTCTAGCTTTAAATTCATCAAATGTTTGTGATAGCTTCTTGTAATCATGTACCATCTCATTTAGTGCTAAGATTAAGTCATCTCGTGTAAATTCAGTATTAGAAAAATCAAATACATCTTCACCGTCATATGTCATTAGACAGTGTATTTACTCTTCTCACTTTCACTGGAGGAACTGCTTGATGTGCTTTCCTCCGAACTGAGTCAGCCCCCTTGCTCTTGTTTTCCTATGCTACGAGCACTTTCTTGTCACACTTTTTTCTGAATGATCTCTTGTCACTCTTGCCACGCCTCCGATCCGTTGGCTTCTTGTATTCCTCTTTGTCCTGGTACAGTCAGCTATGAAGTGACCAGGACTGCAACAGTTAAAACAAGATAGGTCAGTAGTGTGTTGGCCCCGTTACACGGGGTACCAGATTGCAAAAGCGCTCTGATACCAATTGTTGGGATCCAGAAACCTGGGGTGTTCATGAGCTCTGCCACAACTCACGCAGGCTCTCACACAGCCAAAACACCGAACCCATAAGTTACATGAATTTTAAAATTTACAAGTTGAAAACCAGCACGCAACTACGAAACCAGATTGGCATGAAGCTGGACCAATAGCTCTGCGAGCTGGTCCGGATTACCAGCAGCTCTGCGAGCTGGTTTAATACAAACGTTCTAGTTCCTCAAATCTTGAGCTGCAATAGCTCAGTGTTCTTGAATGTTTGTGCATCGAGATACAGATTGAGTTATGAGTTAAAATCATTCGGAAACAACTCAAACTGAACTCTTATATTCGAAAGCCTTTAAATAGTTTTATGCGTAGTAAACCAATATGCAATGCGTGAATGTAAATGCCGTAAGCAGTAAAGAAATACACTGTAATTTGTTTATGGAAGTTCGGAGCTGAATCTCCTACGTCTCCCCTTCTTCCGCAATCGGGAAGGATTCCACTAGAAGCTTTGATTGCAACGACCCTCGCTACAATCCACTCCTACGACCAGCAGCTGTAAGAACTCCTAGCGCATCGAGATACAGATTGAGTTATGAGTTAAAATCATTCGGAAACAACTCAAACTGAACTCTTATATTCGAAAGCCTTTAAATAGTTTTATGCGTAGTAAACCAATATGCAATGCGTGAATGTAAATGCCGTAAGCAGTAAAGAAATACACTGTAATTTGTTTATGGAAGTTCGGAGCTGAATCTCCTACGTCTCCCCTTCTTCCGCAATCGGGAAGGATTCCACTAGAAGCTTTGATTGCAACGACCCTCGCTACAATCCACTCCTACGACCAGCAGCTGTAAGAACTCCTAGCAACCACCACTGCACACTAAGCACGCAAGCTGTGTTTCTAACATCACTTCTTTTATGTCTCAGTGAGAAAGAATAGATAAACTTCTTTAACGTCTCAGTACGAAAGACAACTAGACTTATTTAACGTCTCTATCCAAAGACTACGCACCAGCTGCCACAGAGTGTGCAAACTTGCGACGAGCACTGTTATGTGTTGTGCATTACTCTATTTTCTGTTCTGCACTTGCAAAACTGTAACAATTTCTGGACTGAAATGCAAAAGAACAAGAATCTCATTCATTAAACTAGAAACAAATCTGTTCATTTAACTACGCGGAATTGTATATATAATGAAGGTACAAATTTTTGTTCATATTACATCAAAACAAGGAATATATAATCTACTATGTTTCAAAAGCTGTAACTATATTTCTGTACAACAAAATCAAAAGAAACTGAAAATAGAACGAAAGCTATTGTCCACGATAAACACCCCCGTCTGGTCCAATCCACACCATCCAGCTCCACTATCTATCATTACCCGCACTCAAGAAAACTACTGAGCCTAAGGCTCAACAAGTAAATTTGGAATAACAAATGCAGGCAATACAAGCATAACAATATCTATATTAATATCTGAAAAACTTGTAAGCTGGTGGGGATTGAGAACTGATAAGCTAAATATAATAATATGATAATCTGGAAACCGTGAAAGCATAACTGCATGTGTTTGAAAACATTTACTTACCTTTAAAAAGAAGAATCTTAAAATTTCTTAGAGCCATGATTATAAATCACCCTGCGCTACATTCTTCTTAACAATCGAATCTTAACATTTCTTAGAGCCATGATTATAAATCACCCTGCGCTGCATTCTTCTTATCAATCGAAATATGGCTTAGACACCTGGACATAGGTCAAGGTTCTTTGATCAAACTATCATCTGATATCAGGAACTGGGAACAAATCCCAAACATCGCAATTTAAGGGTATATAGTTCGTCAACCATAACATAATACCTTTCGATTTGAAAGGGGCACACTGGTTCGTCAGCCAGCATCCTCACCATTTCCATGGAGACCGTCTGTTATCTATGCCATAATTCTTAAACATTTTACTTCTTTTAAACGTTCTGTACTATCTTTTCTTCCTTCTCTCAAGTATGATTTGCTATTTTAAAACTCAATTGATGTTCAGAACTATTGGGAGTTCAATGGAATTCATTCGGAGAAGAAAACTTGAACCAGCTGAGCACTGGGCTGGATACCAGCTCGGGCAATAGAAACAATAAAGAGCAGCAAGGCTCTGAGTTGGTGAACTACTTCTTAAATTGAGTATAACTGCGAATGATTTGGAGTTATACTTTTAATTCAAAACTAAAGGAAAGAGGAATAAATCTTAGAATCTCTATATCTGTTCAAAATGGACCTGAGCTGGATCAGCTCAGAGTACGAACAAAATGCGAGCGTACTAGGTCAAAGTAGAAAATCAGCTCTGGACTGTTTGGTCAACTCAGATTAGGAAAGTCAATATGACTTAAATGAGCAGTTCAGATTACGATGGTCAAACAAAGTCAACTCAGCTCAGATCACGAATTCAGATCATGACATAAAATAGCTCAGAGAAAGAAAACAGATCGCGACTTAAAACCAGCTCTGGGAAAAGAAACAGATCACGAGCAATGAACAGTTCTTGAAAAACAGATCGCGAACTTAGCTCAAAATATTACAGCTTAGAAGGTTTCTTTAGTCTGAAGAAATAGAAAATAGCTAAGGAAAATTCCATAAACAAGAATGACCAAGCTACTCATAAGCTACTAAGGCAAGAATACCTAAGCTGCATGTAAGCTACTGAAAGAAAATCACGTAAGCTGCTTGCGAGATACTTTGAAGAATATCCCAGAAAACTCAGGAAAAAACTGAACGAACATCATCAACCATTTTGTAACAACTTTTGTGAATCAAAATCTCAGCAAACCCATACCTTCTCCATAAAAACATCATAGTTTAATTCCGTGTTTGAAGAACATCAAAAACAATTCTCAAACCGTTAAAAACGCATACAAACGTGCAAACAGAAACAATATATGCTTTCAAGAGTGTAGTAAGAAACATAGTTTACTTGTCTCTTTCTGCAACAAAAATTACAGCAAGCTCATCTGGCCTGAACCAACACACAACTCGATCACTTGCTGTGAAAAGTTTTAAAAACTTTGTTCGGTTTTCTTGCAGAGAGCACCGCTTGTGAAAAGTATTTTATTTGTGAACGGAGGATGCATGGCTCATGGAAAAGCTTTTATATGAAACCTAACAGCCTCTAAAGAAAGCACGTTTCTTAAAATGCTAAAATGATTAAAAATTGCTACTCCAATTAAAGTAAATAAATAAAGATGCAAACCGAACTATTTTAGTTGAAAAAGAGGAAATAAATCGACTTGTCTGGACCGGTTGGACAGCTCTTGTAACCGTGTCTCTGATCTAGAACAATCAACTCAAATACAAGCTGAATAATAACAGCATTTCACATAGATCTCACAATTTTTTAAACTTTCTAATTATGGATTTAAATGTTTCTGGGCGTTACAATTCTACCCTCCTTATAGAAATTTCTTATAGAAATTTCGTCCTCGAAATTTACTTACTTAAACAAATCTGGATAGTGCTTCACATATCAGTTTCAGCTTCCTAGGTTGCTTCTATTTCTGAGTGGTTTGCCCACTGAATCTTTATCATAGGAATGCTTCTATTCCTTAACTTACGATTCTCCCTTAAAAGATTCTTTACTGAAGCTTCTTCGTAAGTCAGATCAGGTGCAAGCTGGATAGGCTCGTACTTTAGTACATGTGAAGGATTCTAAATGTATTTTCTGAGAGCTGATATATGAAATATATTGTAAACTACTGACAACTATGGAGGCAAAGCTAGAAGATAAGCTAAAGTCCAATTCTTTCAAGTATTTAAAATGGTCTAATATATCTGGGACTCAGCTTGCCTTTTCGTCCAAATCTCATTACACCCTTCATGGGCGCTACTTTCAGAAATACATGATCTCCTACTTCGAAATTCAATTTGCAGCGATGGCTATCTGCATAGCTCTTTTGTCTAATCTATGCCGTTTTCATCGATCATGTATTCTATTGATGGCTTCTGCAGTCTGTTCGATAATATCAGGTCCGATCTCTGTTCTTTCACCTACATCATCCCAATGTATCGGAGATCTACACTTCCTGCCATATAATGCTTCGTATGGAGCCATTTATATTGAAGCCTGATAACTATTGTTGTATGTGAATTAACTAAGGGCAATTTAAAATCCCAGCTTTTAGCAAAGTCTAAAGCACACGCACGAAGAAAATCTTCCAGTCTTTGAATCACTCTTTTCGATTGTCCATCAGTTTGCGGATGGAAAGCTGTACTGAAGGTTAACTTAGTTCCCATGGCTTTATGTAAACTCTTCCAGAACATACAAGTGAATCTGGGATCTTGATCAGATACTATAGAACTTGGAATCCCATGGAGTTTTACTGTTGCTTTCACATACAGTTCAACATACTTATTCAAATCATACGTCGTATTTACTGATAAGAAGTGAGCTGACTTGGTTAATCTATCAATAATAACACAAATAGAGTTAAATCCATGAAGTGTCTTTGGTAAACCCACTACAAAATCCATATCTATGTTATCCCACTTCCATACTGGTATAGGGAGAGGTTTTAGCATCCCAGTTGGTATCTGATGCTCTGCTTTTACTTGCTGGCATGTTAAACACTTTGAAACGAAGTTGGAGATATCTTGTTTCATTCCTGGCCACCAAAACAGCCGTTGTAAATCTTTATACATCTTCGTTCCTACTGGGTGAATTGAATATTGAGTGTTATGGGCTTCATTCATAATCTCATTGTGCAAGTTATCAGCTCGCGGTACCCATAATCTATCCTGATATTTCATAATTCCTTCTACTACTGTATAAAGATTTCTAACTCTTTCTTCATCTTGTTGCTTCCATTAAGCGGTTGTTCATCCCTTGCTTGAATATCTCTAATCCGATCTTTCAGTGTAGATTGGATTGTAAAGAGAGCTAGTTTAGCAGCATACTTTTGGTGTAACTAATTCCAGATCAAATCCTTCGATTTCTTTCGCTAATGGTATCTGAACTGAAAGTTGAGCTAATCGCACTGCTCTTCTACTCAACGCATCTGCTACTACATTAGCTTTGCCAGGGTGACAGCTAATTATGCAATCATAGTCTTTAACCAGTTCGAGCCATCTTTTTTGCCTCATGTTAAGCTCATTCTGGGTAAAGAAGTATTGAGGCTTTTGTGGTCTGTAAAAATCTCGCATGTTCCCCGGTAAAGGTAGTGCCTCCATATCTTCAATGCGAAAACCACTGCTGCTAATTAAGGTCATGCGTAGGATATTTCTTTTCGTGAATCTTCAGCTGCCTAAAGCATAGGCAATCACTCTCTTCTCTTGCATCAAAACATCACCCAATCCTGTCTTCGATGCATTCGTGTAGATCGTGAAATTCCCTTTTCCTGATGGTAGCGTTAAAACAGGGGCTTCTATCAATGCCTGCTTTAACTTCTTAAAGCTGGACTGGCATTCTGGGGACCAATCATACTTAACATTCTTCTTGGTCAATGACGTTAAAGGGACAGCTATTTTGGAAAATCCCTCTATAAAATGTCGGTAATAACCTGCAAGACCTAAGAAACTTCGAACCTCTGATACTCTCTTAGGTACAGGCCATTCCCAAATTGCTTCTACTTTGGAGGGATCTACTTCTACTCAGTTCTTAGAAATGATATGACCAAGAAACACAACCTTTTCAATCCAAAATTCACATTTACTAAACTTAACAAATAATTGTTTATTCCTCATAATTTGTAGTATCACTCTGAGCTGGTCAGCGTGCTCTTCTCTGCTCTTAGAGTAAATGAGAATATCATCTACGAAAACAATTACAAATCTATCTAGAAAAGGTTGGAAACCCTATTCATTAAATCCATGAACACAGAAGGCGCATTAGTTAACCCAAAGGGCATCACTAGGAATTCATAATGACCATAACGTGTTCTAAAAGCTGCCTTATATACGTCGGCGTCTTTTACTCTAAGCTGGTGATAACCAGATCAGAGATCGATCTTCGAGAATACAACAGATCTTTGGAGTTGATCGAATAAAATCATCTATCCTAGGGAGAGGATATTCATTCTTAATAGTTAACTTGTTTAACTCCCTATAATCTATACACAAACGCATACTCCCGTCCTTCTTCTTGACAAATAATATGGAGCTCCCCACGGTGAAGTACTAGGATGGATAAAGCCTTTATCCAATAAATCTTGGATTTGATATTTCAATTCTTTCATTTCCTTAGGAGCAAGTATGTAAGGAGGCTTGGAAACTGGAGCAGCTTTGAGTACTAAATCATGGTGAATTCTAACTCCCTATCTGGTGGCAACCCTGATATGTCTTCTGGAAATACATCAGGAAATCATTCACTACTTCAACGTCTTCCAGCTTAATCTTCTTATCTTGCACTATTGATAAAGCACTAACTAGAAATCCTTGGTATCCCTTTAAATATCTCTGGGCTTCCAGAGCCGATATAAGCTTAGGAGTTCTATCGAATCTATCAGTTTGGAACAAAAAAGGGCTTCCATTTGGTGGTTTAACTTCGACCTCTTTGCTTAAAATCTATAATTGTTTCATGCTTAGACAACCAATCTATTCCCAATATTAAATCGAACTCAAGCATAGGTAATACTATCAGATCTGCATAAACAATATTCCCATGCAGCTTAAGTTCTATGTTGCAAAAAACATTATTGGTAAATAAACTGTCTCCCGAGGGAATGTTAACGCAATATCCTCCTCTAAAACTTCTGGTTGAAATGGCAAATTCTTAGCAAAATTTACAGATATAAAAGAATTTGTTGCACCAGAATCTAACAAAGCTAAAGTAGGCATATTGGCCACAACGATTTTACCTGTAACTACCGTCGAGTCTGGTTGAGCCTGCTCTGATGTCATCACATATGCTCTAATAATGATGAGTTGTTTGTTCTGAGGGAAATACTTAGCTATATGGCCTGGCTTGCCACACTTATAACACCCATCTTGGCCAAAGCGACACTGGCTAGAATGATTCTTTTTGTAAGTCGGACACACCGGCCTATTCCAGGCTTTAGGAACCGTGGTGATCGGTTGAACTGCTATGGGCCCTTTCCATTGAGGCCCTTGCTGATTGTTTTTTGGCTTTTTAAATTGTCTGCGGTCCTTATTCTGGAAGGCTTGACACTTCAATAGTCGATCATCATCAATCACCTTCCAATCCTGCTCAGCACGTAGGGATTTATTTACAGCTGCTCTGTAATCAACCGGTTCAGCAAGCCTGACATCGTGTCTTGTCATCGGCTTCAGTCCATTGATAAAATGTCAAAGCTTCACGTCCGCATTCGTTCCTATTAGAGGAACGAAGTAACATCCTCTCTCAAACTTGTGAATATAATCCCGAATTGGCATTCCTTATTGCTTCAAAGTTAAAAATTCATTCTGCAGCTCCTCTCTCACATCGACTGTGAAGTATTGATCATAAAACACCCGCTTAAATTCTTCCCAGGTGAGTATTTACAAGTCTAATGTCAACTTGGCCCCTTCCCATCAAATCATAGCATCTCCCCTCAGCATATATATAGCACACCGAGGTCTCTCCTGATCAGTCAGATGTAAATAATCAAATATAACTTACAGTTATTTGATCCAGCTTAACCCAAAAATTCTTGAGGTCATTGTATTATAAACCTCTCCTGAGAATCTTCTCGGCCGATTATTCTTCCTGTTGATTGACCATTTCCAAGATTGGTTTGATCAACAAGTCGTTCAAGTAATTGGGCCATGCTGGTTAGGACAGGGTTATTCCCTTCGGTTTCACCTTCTCCTTCTATGGTACCTCTTCTTCCTCTACCTCTTCCTGCCATTATCTGTATGGGTAGTCCAAATCCACCACAATACTATTATGAGAGATTACTATCATGAAGTAAAACTCAAAGAATGATAGGAACGACTGGCGAGAACTGTCTTAGACTGGAAGAAGTGTTTATCTCAAGGACCATGCTCTGATACCAATTGTAACGACTGGACTTTTTCTAACTTAATTTAATAAGTTTGGGGTTCGACTTAAAGATACTAAAATTTGAACTTGATCAAAAAGAACAAATCAACAAATTTCTAGACTGAAATGCAAAAGAACAAGAATCTCATTCATTAAACTAGAAACAGATTCATTTTAAATACGCGTAATTGTATACATAATGAAGGTACAAATTTTTATTCAGATTACATCAAAACAAGGAATCTGTAATCTACTATGTTTCAAAAGCTGTAAATATATTTCTGTACAACAAAAACAGAAGAAACTGAAAACAAAACGGAAGCTATTGTCCACGATAAACACCCCTGTCTGGTCCAATTCGAACCATCCAGCTCCACTATCTATCATTACCTGCACTCAAGAAAACTAGTGAGCCTAAGGCTCAACAAGTAAATCTGGAATAGCAAATGCAGGCAATACAAGCATAAAAATATCTATATTCATATCTGAAAAACTTGTAAGCTGGTGGGGATTGAGAACTGATAAGCTAAATATAATAATTTGATAATCTGGAAACCGTGAAAGCATAACTGCACGTGTTTGAAAACGTTTACTTTCCTTTAAAAAGAAAAATCTTAACATTTCATAGAGCCTTGATTATAAATCACCCTGCTCTCCATTCTTAATATCAATTGAAATATGGCATAGACACCTGTACATAGGTCAAGGTTGTTTGATCAAACTGTAATCTGATATCAGGTTCTGGGAACAAATCCCAAACATCTTAATTTAAGGGTATATAGTTCGTCGACCATAACATAATCCGTTCCGATTTGAAAGGGGCACACTGGTTCGTTAGCCAGCGTCTTCACCCTTTCCATGGAGACCGTCTGTTATCTATGCCATAATTCTTAAACATTATACTTCTTTTAAACGTTCTGTACTATCTTTTCTTCCTTCTGTCAACTATGGTTTGCTATTTTAAAACTCAATTGATGTTCAGAACTATTGGGAGTTCAATGGAATTCATTCGGAGAAGAAAACTTGAACCAGCTGAGCACTGGGCTGGATACCAGCTCGAGCAATGGAAACAATAAAGAGCAGCAAGGCTCTAAGCTGGTGAACTACTTCTTAAACTGAGTATAACTGCGAATGCTTTGAAGTTATACTTTTAATTCAAACTAAAGGAAAGAGGAATAAATCTTAGAATCTCTATATCTGTTCAAAATGGACCTGAGCTGGTCAGCTCGGAGTACGAACAGAGCGCGAGCGTACTAGGTCAAAGTAGAAAATTAGCTCTGGACTGTTTGGTCAATTCAAATTAGGAAAAGTCAACATGACTTAAATGAGCAGTTCAGATTACGATGGTCACACAAAGTCAACTCAGCTCAGATCACGAATTCAGATCACGACATAAAATAGCTCAGAGAAAGAAAATAGATCGCGACTTAAAACCAACTTTGGGAAAAGAAACGGATCACGGGCAATGAACAATTCTGGAAAAACAGATCGTGAACTTAGCTCAAAATATCACATCTTAGAATGTTTCCTTAGTCTGATTAAATCAAAAATAGCTAAGGAAAATTCCATAAACAAGAATGATTAAGCTACTCGTAAGCTACTAATGCAAGAATACCTAAGCTACATGTAAGCTACTGAAAGATCACGTAAGCAGTTTGTGAGATACTTTGAAGATATCCCAGAAAACTCAGGAAGAAACTGAACGAACATCATCAACCATTTTCTAACAACTTCTCTGAATCAAAATCTCAGCAAACCCATACCTTCTCCATAAAAACATCCTAGTTTAATTCCGCATTTGAAGAACATCAAAAACAATTATTAAACCGTTAAAAACGCATACAAACGTGCAAACAGAAACAATATATACTTTCAAGAGTGTATCAAGAAACAGAGTATTTTACAACAATTACAGAGTTTACTCGATCACTTCCTGTGAAAAGTTTTAAAAAATTTTTTCGGTTTTCTTGCAGAGAGCACCGCTTGTGAAAAGTATTTTATTTGTGAACGGAGGATGCATGGCTCATGGAAAATCTTTTATATGAAACCTAACAGCCTAGAAAGAAAGCACGTTTCTTAAAATGCTAAAATGATTAAAAAGTTATACTCTAATTAAAATAAATAAATAAAGATGCAGACCGAACTATTTTAGTTGAAAAAGAGGAAATATGTGAGGATTGAGAATTCGGAATAGTGATTAATCGGATTTGTATAGGATTTGTCATGAGATTTTGTAATCTTGAATTTTCAGATTTCAGATTTGAGATTTTTGGTGAAATCTGATTTGAGAATTTTAGATCTCTCGAGGAGTTGTTCAGATTTTAGTCGCAGGAATTATCGGGTGAAATCTATGCGAGAATTGGAGTTGAATTGGTTGAACTAATCGGAATTGAGAATTCAGATTTCAGTTAGAAGGTTTCGTATATCATTTTGGGTCAGATTTCATATTTGGAGAAATTCTGGATGTTTTGGGAATTTTGAGTTCAGCGATCAGTTTTGTGTGAGATATGTTCAGATTTCTTGAGGAATCCGTTGTCGCTGGACGCTTGGTGGTTACCGCGTATTTTTGTAGCGAGAGAAGCAATACGCCATCGTTTCGAGTGAGATCTGAGTCCCTGGGCGTTGCGTGAGTGGCCGCGAATTGTTAGTGAAATGCTGTCGTTTTGGTGAAGTCTGGTGGAGTGAGAGATCTGCCAGGGAGAGAGAGATCTGGTGGTCGAGTGTAGCCCTTGTGGCGATACGTCGTCGTTTCGTGATGTTCAGATGTCTCGTGGTTGGTGTAATCAGATGTCAACGATTAGTCAATGCAGCTGGAGAGTAGCGAGAGATCTGTTAGCACTAGCGTGTGGACAAGAACATATGTCAACTTTGGTCAACATGTGTTAGCGATGCTGCGTCGTTTTGATAAGTTGTAGCGACGTCGTTTGATGTAGTGCCTTAGCAATGCATGGAGAGATCTGATCAGCGATGAGCGCTAGTATTGGTTTCAGATGTCTCAGATGTGTCGTCGTTTTGACTAATTAGCGCTTAGCGTGAATGAACTTGTGTGAGCGCTGAGAGATCTGATGTATGTTAACGCTGGAGCATTTCAGATATCACGCGTACGATGTCGTTTTGTTTAGCGCACGGGTGTTAGCGTTAGCATTGAGAAATCTGACGAGTTGAGCGCTGTTCGAGAGATCTGTTTGGTGCTAGGAAGAGATGTAGGGATCTGTTTAGTCGGAGTTGTCTTATTCGAAAGAGATTGAGTTGAGGATTTAAAATACAAGTGTTGATCAACACTTAGAACATTTTCAACCCGATATTTCTTATCCTCATCTCTGTTGAAACCCTAGACCGACACTGTTTATTCGAACATTTCTTCCGTCGATTCCTATGAGGATTGAGAAATTCGAATTTAGAATTTTCAGACTTTGGAATTTCGAATTTTGGTGAAATCTGGTTCCCTGGCGTTTTGAAGGAAAAACGCTTTCGTTCCGTGAAACCAGTTGTTGCGCATTTCAGATAGTTACTGTAGCGAGAGGGGTGATGCGTCGTCGTTTTGCTGTGGTAACGCATAGTGATATCTGTTGACAGCAAGTTCTTTTAGCGAGTGAGTGATGCGACGTCGTTTCGCTATTCAGTAGTTGCATTTTTAGAGGTTGCTGCTGGTAGTAGTTGCATTGTGAGAATGTGGTTGCAACTGGGTGACAAACTGTTGGTTTGAAGAACCAGTCGTGGATGTGAGACGACATCGTTTAGATAAGTTGTAACGCTGCATTTTGGGGATTGCGTCTGGTACCATTTGTGAGGAATCTGTTACCAGCTGTTGGTTGCGTCTGCTGTTGGCAGCGATGCTGACGTATTCTTTACGTCGTCGTTTTGATTGTTGAGCGCAACCAGTCGTTGGTTGTTTTGATAGAATCTGTTGTCAGCTGGTGGAACGCTACGGCGTCGTTTTGTTTAGTTGGAACGGTGTCGTTTTGATGCTATTTTGCAAATGCAACGCCTGATGGTTGCTGCTGGTTTTGTTGAGAGCAAAAGCTGGTTACTGTTGTAAGATTTATACTGTAGCATTTCTCAACGACTGATTTAGAGGAACAGCGCTAGTGTATGGAGATATATATATATAAGTGTTGATCGACACTTATAATTATTTGAGAACCCGATATTTCTTATCTCCATTCTTCGTATCCCTCGATAGCTACTGTGCATCGTAGTACTCTTTCGTCGATTGCCGCCGTGTCCCGCCGTTGTTTTGAATGATATTGGTGGCGCTGAACTCCTCTTGAGTTTCTCTACCGATTGATACCAATTTGGAGACTGGAACCATGGATTTGAGGAAACGCGAAGAGCCTGTTCGTTCGACGCTTTCTGTGAAATCTTGCCCGAGCGTTCCTCTATTAGTGTAAGCTTTGGGGTAAGTGTTCTCCTCTGTTTTGAAGTTATTTTCAGCTGTTTAGCCTGAGTTGTATGGTAGAACTAGGATTTAGTTCTCGGCCGTAGGTGCTAAGTGAATTCGACTTAGTGTTGAGCTGAATTACTAGATGTTTTAACAGATCTGAACTTTCAGGAGGCTTACAGCTGAATTGTCGTGACCAGTGAGTGAAGGTTTGAGGTTAGCCGTGCCTGGTGAGATCTGTTGGATAATTCAGAGGATTGAGGTACGAATTGAGCATATTTAACAGCTTGAGTGTGAACATGACTGTGATTGATGTTGTGAAATCTGTTGATATGCTTCTGTGACTTACGTGATACAGCTTGTAAATTGATTGAGATTCACATTCTGTTTTCACGTATTGAATTGTATGCATTGTGCATTGAATATTGAATTGGCATACATGCATACATCTTGAGCCTGATTGACAGATTGATTGATGACCTGATTGAAAGCCACGTTGTGACTGGCCGACTGATGAGTCGTGCCTGAAAAGTCCAACGCTATCATCGGAGTGGTGACTACCGGATTCGAGTGTCTACCACCGAGCTGTGATGGGCTGACGGGCTCTGAAGATCACGGACCGATGATTTCCCCGGTTGATACACCGTGCGGGTATAGAGGCTGACTGAGATGATTGCCAGTTGATATACCGGTCTAGCTATCCGATCCTTGATAGCCCTCATGCATTTCATAGCATTGATTATAGCATGTTGCATGATTAGCTGTTTTGATAGCTCTTCGCACTGAGGCTTGACCTCGTATTTGTTTTCCTGCTTTTGTGTTGTTTGGGTCTGCGTTACCCACTTGCAGGATCTTCAGGTAACCAAGCTGGATAGAGTGGAGGTTCAGCTGGTCGATCCCCGTTCCCATGAGTCGCAGTTATTTTATTTATGTATCGAACCCGGGGGATGCCCCGTGTCATATGTATTTTGGGGATCTGTATAATTGATATTACCTGTTTTATATGAATTTGAGTCAACTCGTATTTTGAGTATCGATATTTTGAATGTATGTTTTGAGTTCAGGCCTATTTTATTTCGAAAACTTTTAAGCCGATTTTACGCTTCCGTGATTATGTGTATTTTGGGGATCTGTATAATTGATATTACCTGTTTTATATGAATTTGAGTCAACTCGTATTTTGAGTATCGATATTTTGAATGTATGTTTTGAGTTCAGGCCTATTTTATTTCGAAAACTTTTAAGCCGATTTTACGCTTCCGTGATTATGTGCTTAATTGTGCTCTAATCTTATGAGATTAGCACGGGTCCTGACAATTCCCGTCGTTTCCAGCCTTTGTTTTGGACGGTTTAGGTGGCGCTGAACTCCCTGAGACGTGCTCTTTCGATTGTTACTAGCTAGAAAGCTTGAGACAACGATTTGAGGGATCCCGTAAGATCTGCGTGCTCGTGGAATTTCCTCTACAGTTGAGCAGAATCTGTCTTCAGCTCTTTTGAGCTTTTGGGTGAGCATTCCTTGCTATGTAGGTGCCTTGAATTCATTTTTAATACCTGCGTAGATGTAGGAAACTAGAGATAAATTCTGGCCGTAGGTGTTAATTGTTCAAGTTTAGATTTGTATTGGATAGTGGCTGATTTTCGAGGCTCTGTCACAGAATTGTGATCCCAGGTGTGTTCTACAGTGAGCGCAGAAGCCAGGAGAAATCTGCTCTTTCCAGTCCGTGAGTTCTGCCGTGATTTGGGTTAATTTGTGAGGTAGAATTAGCTGTTGAGGTACGAATTTGAGCAATTTGGACAGCTTTGAGGCATGAACATGTGTATATTTCAGGCTGTGAAATCTGGTTGATTTTGATGTGAATTACGTGAAGCAGTTGTTGAATATTTGATTGATTTCATGTTCTGTTTTGCGTAAATTATGCATGTAGAATTTTGATATGGCTTATTTGCATACATGCATACATCTTGAGCCTGATTTACAGATTGATTGATGACCTGATTGAGAGCCACGTTGTGACTGGCCGACAAATGTGTCGTGCTCGAAAAGTCCAACGCTATCATCGGAGTGGTGACTGCCAGATTCGAGTGTCTACCACCGAGATGTGATGGGCTGACGGGCCCCGATGATCACGGACCGATGATTTCCATCGGCCGATTTGCTGTGCGTGGTATAGAGGCTCGCTTGAGATGATTTGCCAGTCGATATGCTGGTCTAGCTGTGAGACCTGAATTTGATGTAAGATTATTGTTGAATTAATCGGTTTAGAGATTTCTGGTAATTCAGATCTCTGTTTGGATGTTTAGTTTGTATTTTCGGGTCAGATTTCTCATTTTAAGCAATTCTGGAATTTTGATATTTTCGAGATTTCGAGTGAGAAATCTGGTTTTGAGAGGTCTGCTCGGTTTTGGATGAAAGCTGTTCGGGTTTCTTGAGAAATCTGGTCGCCGGTGCCTTTGTTTTTGTGCAGTGTGTTTTGTAGCGTAGGAGAGGAAACGCCGTCGTTTTTGTGAGATCTGGTAGTCTCGTGTAGGAGAGATCTGTGCGCTAGTGTAGAGATCTGTTTTGTAGTTAGCGTTTGAGTGATCAGATTTCAGCGTCCAGCTTTTAGATCTAGCATTCAGATTTCATCCGTGGCGCTGTGCGACATCGTTTTAGCATTAGCGCTATTACCAGCGTTGGTTTGTTATCCAGATTTCACCGCGGTTTCGTAGAGAGCGTTGTGTTTAGCTTTCCAGATTTCACCGTAGTGTGTAGCCTCGTTTTAATGTTAGCGTATTTCCAGCTTTCAGCATCTTTGGATTGTAGAAATCAGATTTCACCGTGGCTTTTGAGCAATGTAGCGCATGCGTTAGATTGTTGAGGGATCTGTTTTTGTCGATGGAATAATTAACCAGATTTCTCGCGTTTATATAAGAAGCAAGGTTTTGTTTCGTTTTATTTCACCAGATCCCATACTTAGCAAAATTTACCCGACTTTCGTTCTCTGTTTTTCAAACCCTCGGTCACTGTTCACCGTGAGCTTCTCCGGTGATTTCCCGTCGATTCCGGCCATCGTTTTTCACGTTTGAGGTAGCGTTGGATTTCTCTTGATAAGATCTTTCTTTCCATACCCATTTTGGAGGCTGTAGTTGGCTGGAGCAAAAGCACAAAGTTGCTGCTCACATTCGTGCGTTTCGTGGTTACAGGTAACTTTTCGATTTAGCTTTGAGATCTTGTTCCTGGCCTTGTTTTAAGCTTCATGTTAAGTTGTTTGGGTAGGATTGAAGGTTGGTTTGTGTATGTGAATTTCCAGCCGTGAGTTCTTGTGCAGGGCCGTTATTTTTGGTTGTATTTTCCCTAAAACCTTGCGTGTGATTTTAGCAGGTTGGAATCAAATTTCACGGGCCTTGTTGTGGTGAGCTTTTAGCAGAATTGGAAGGTACGGATTTGAGCTTGATGTAGCTTGGAATTGGCATGAGATTAATGTGAGATTGCTGGGATGTTTCTGTGAACATGGCTATGTGTTGCTTGCTGAGCATTTTTGTTTATGCTAGCTGTTTTATTGATGTGCATACACGCATTGTTCACGCATTGTTTCAGATCCCTCGTGTATTGTATCTTGCAGCTTCGTATCTTGTATATTGCTGTTGTTTCTTACCAGGATGTGAGGGCGAGCGGCAATACCGCACTCTCATCTCCCTGCTGGGATCTGTTAGGCACCATGCGCCGAGTGGTTAACTACCACAGTTCATGGGCGAGGCAACGACAGGTTGAGTTTTTTGATGCATCTGGTATTCGGGTGTAGTGTCAAGGCGAGTGGCTCATTACCACACTTTGAACACACCCCGTGGCCACTGATTCATTGCAGATCATTTGGAGCTATGTTTGAGTTCCTTGGCTCCCTGTTCGGTTGTAGCCTTCAGCTGTTATCCGGTGTCTCATGCATAGCATCTGCATTTTATCTTATGCATTTTCTTTAGCTATTTCAGTTGCTCTCCGTACTGGGGTTTGACCCCTTGTCCCTCTGGGGATTGGTTGTTTTCCTTGTTGTGTTGTTTTTCAGGGAACCCAGGTTTTACAGCTGGTCGTGGTTTTAACCCAGCTGGAGGTGCCCCAGGAGGTGGTTAGAGTATCCCAGTAGCGTATAGCATATTTATATGTATCAGTACCGTTAGCCAGGGGAGGCCCTGCGCTTTGTCGTTGTATTTTATTGATGGAGTCTGATACATGTTGTTGTTGTTATGCTACACTGTTGTTGTTGGCTGGTAGCCCGCGTTTGGTTGTTTTTATAAACTGGGATATATTTTGAGTATCGTGGTATTTTAAATTATATTGTTTAAACCGTCAGGCCCAAAGCGAAAATTTTACCCGCTTTTTGATAGTTTCCGCATGTGTTTGTGTGTTTTTACCCTGATATGAGCACGAGGCCTGACACTAGCTAACCGATCCTTGATAGCCCTCATGCATTTCATAGCATTGATTTATAACATGTTGCATGATTAGCTGTTTTGATGTCTCTTCGTACTGAGACTTGACCTCGTATTTGTTTTCCTGCTTTTGTTGTTTGGGTCTGCGTTGCCCATTTGTAGGATCTTCAGGTAACCAAGCTGGACAGAGTGGAGGTTCAGCTGGTCGATCCCCGTTCCCTTGAGTCCCAGTCTATTTTATTATGTATTGAACCGGGGGATGCCCCGTGATTCTATGTATTTGGGGATCTATTGTTGATTTGAGATTTGTGTTACCTGTTTTGTATGGGTTTGAGTTAACTCATATTTTGAGTATTGATATTTTGAATGTATGTTTTGAGTTCAGGCCCAAACTATTTCGAAAAATTTTTAAGCCCTGATTTTATGCTTCCGTGATTATATGCTTAATTGTGGTCTAATCTTGTGAGATCAGCACGTGGCCTGACATTTTTGGTATCAGAGCTTAAACTGGGATAAGCTCGATTTCCTTTGATTACACTCGAGTCTAGGCACAGAGTTTTGATTTGATTTTGATTGACTCTGTGACTTATGTGATCTTTTATCTGTCTATGTGATATATCTGCTGTGAGATCTTACCTCTAGATTTGTTTAGATGCCGCCGAGGAGAGGTAGAGGTAGGACTGTTAGACGTTCCGCTGAGGAGTCTAGGGCCTCGGTTAGTGAAGAGGGTGTTCAGGTTGAGGATGTGACGAGACAGATAGGTGGGATGGAGTTAGTTTAGCAATTATTTCGGCCGACGACGGGACGCGTTTTTCAACCTGCACTTGACGTGTCGCACTCGTTTCAGTCTCCTCAAGAATCGCAGCAATCAAATCGTCAGAGGTATAGGCCTTGAGGGAAACAGTTTAAAAAGCGATCGAACTCGAGTTCTTCGGCTTCAGTGAGTTCTGGTGGCAGTGGCTCCGGAGGAGGAGTGACTTGCGGACAGTGCGGAGGAAAGCACATTGTAATGCCCAAGATTATTAGGTAGTGATTAAGTAAATTCGACAGTTCCAGACGTTAGATTTTGATGAAGTCTGGTTGAGGATTCTCGCATTTCTTCTGGAAATGTTATGTTTCGAATTACAAACTCTTCCAGGTGGAATCTGGTTGAGATTTGAAGTTTGAGTCGATTTCTTAGCAATTGGAAGTAAAACGCTGCCATTTTGGATGAAGTGTGGTGCGTTGCGTGAATTGGCGCGAACATATGATGAAACGGTATCGTTTTGATAGCACGAAGAGATCCAGTCGATGCGCGTAGTTTGATTTCCAGACGTCAACGCCAGTCAACCCTACTGTAGCTTGCAGCTGGTTTTGCGAAAGAATTAGCAACCAGATTTGATGACGTCAGCGATGCGACATCGTTCGTATTAGTTGGAACGCAGCGTTTTGATGCGACGTCGGGTACCAGCTTTTGTGTTTTGAATCAGTCGCAGGAAGCGACCAGCTTTTGGTTAGTGGTGCATCCAGTCGTCTGGTTGTCCAGCTTTTGGGGATTTGAAAACCAGTCGTTGGCTTGTGAAGCAGCGACCAGTCGAGGGATTTGAAAACCAGTCGATGGTTTATTGTATCTGCTGGTCTAAACCAGTCGGGGAAACAACACGACGTCGTTTTGATTTATGAAATAGGAACAGTAATATGACACCGTTTGAATTAATTAACGGGACCAGTCGATGAAGTATTTGAGTGTGACCAGATGATGAATTCTTTCAATAGAGATCTGGAATCAGCCGTTGGTATGCTGCGACGTCGTTTGGGTTAGTTAGTACGGCGTCGTTTTGATATCAAAATACAGCGACTGGTTGTTATGCTTGGTTATGACGCCTGGTTGTGGTTGTGAAAGCTGGTTATGTTGCGACTGGATATCACTGCAACTGAGTGTAGCTATTGCTTCCAGTCGTAAGAATTGTTAGTATCAGTCGCAAGAATTACTCTGTAACACTTGATTATCGAGAAGAACAGTTGATACGATATAAGCACTGATTGAGGAATCTGGTTTTCGAAGCGGTGGGAGTTTATCCTATTTTGATAGATAAATACTCAGCATGACACGTGGAATTCGAATTGAACACGTTGGAAATGCTGCAGACAACAGAAATATTCTCCTATAAATAAGATTGAATTCGAATCCTAGTAGCTTGGCTACAGATATCAGGAAGTGAATTCTGTGGATATATTTGGGAATTCGTGTGATGAGATTTTAGAAGTGAGAATTGAAGTATCTCAGAATAGAGAAGTAACGAAGGTATAATTTAACAGTGAGAGTCAGGGATTAGATTACTCAAGAATGAGATTTCTTGAGTTATCCCGATGAAATCACATACTCTTTGATTATTGTTCTTGATTTAGAACTTGAGTTATGTGTGTTGATCCATCACAGGTAGTGGATCTTTATATTTGCATGATATTACATAACATGAAGAGAATATGAATTGATTCTAATGCCCAGGAATGAGATGACCTGATTTTCGAAGTTGGAGTTAACTTCGATAGATGGATATCCATGTCAAGATCGGATATGAATCTTGATGGCGTTGATGTGAAATGGAATCAATTCTGAACCGAAGAATTGAGATAGATTCATTGCATTGCATTGTAGAACTGATATTGATTGATATGTGTTTATTTGTTCTATTGCATATACCTGTTGATTATATTGAGATTGTTTCTCACCGGAGTTTATCCGGCTGCTGTCTTGTTTTGTATGTGTGCATGACAACAGGTAGGCGAGAACTGAAGTGATTTGGGCAAGGGTAGTGAGAGCTGGCTACCTAGAAGAAGGACGTCAAATAAGAAGTACTAGAGATCTGCTTCTAGTATAGTCTTTAAATAATTAGTGCCGTTGTGATGAAATCTGGTTATAGTTACTGGTTAGTTGTGTACCGTTAAATGTAATAGATAAACTGTTGGGGAACCGTGGCGGATCCGGATCCCGTCTCCCGACGAGGCAGCGGAAGAATAAAATTAGGCCGGGAAACGTTCAATACAATTAAAACAATGCAAACTATGAACCATTCATAGGGTGTTTTTGTTGATTACCTTACTGGCAACTCGTGCCTGGCTCCGACCAGTTTCGCGAGGAAACCGGCACTTCACGGTAGGCGGCGGTAGATTACGTCAATCAGGTACACGACCGGAAACGATCTCCCTCCGATCAGCCTGCACTAGAAGACTGATGGATTTTATCACCAACGGATTCTCCTCAAAAAGTTGGCAGGAACAAATTCCGGCGAGGGAGGCGGCGGCGGCGACAAGCGGCGGCGGCGGCGTGAGGAGAGGAAGGGAGGCGGCGGCTTTTAGAGCTCTCGGGTTAGGGTTGTGTAATCAAGTATCAAGTGTTATGATTATTAGTTATGAAGCCCTTAAGTCTAATTAAATAGACTTGTGATAGACTTGGATCGGCCCAACGGGTCCGGGTCCAACGGATGAACATTCGGTTCATCCCTATCACCGTGACTTCATCATAACTCCGATCGCCGATCAGATTGGACTGATCGATTCAGTTTCCAAAACTGAATACTATGATCTGAAAAACCATTTTTCAGAACCCCAGTGCAAAATGACCGTTTTTCCCCTCAACAGCGGGAAATCACGATTTGACCCCTGTTGACTTTTAGGAAGTCGCACTACCCAAAATTCTCCTCAAGTGCTCAACACATTGAGCTCAGTATCCATGCGGGAATCTCGAATCCAGTACTTGTGTGACCCTCAATGGTTCAGGGATACAGCTAGCCGTGGGCCCACAACCATTGTGGCTCCGGAATCACAATTCCGGACTTACCCATCGGATCATGGTAAGAGCGTCTAGCAACATCGCCCCATGATCCCCTAGGTATCACTGATAGTGCCTGCAAGAACCAGTTGGTCATGGTTAGCGTACAGTACGGTCCCTTCAATCCATATATCCCGATCAGATCAACGACCATTGGTAAATCGAGAGTCGCTAAAGATCCGATAGCTATGCATACATCTTGGAGATCGAATAGTGACATCGCGAGTGTAACTAGGTAAACACATTTACCTAAAACACTTCTAGTACTTCGGCCAGAGATTTAGACACTATTATCCCCTCAGATAGCATAGGATATCCACGCATGTCTGCGAGCGGTGAATCCTTGACAACGATGCATCGACTCCTACATGCATCGGGATCTCACCCAATCCCGCCGCCTTATGACCCCAAGTGAGTCGGCAAACGGGTCAAAGTGAGACGCCTATCATGTAGAGTCTCAATGACGTTTTGAGTCGTGAGGACTAATCAGTACAACCAAGACCTCGGACTTATCCACTCGACAAATGGTAACCACTTGGAAAGTCCGAACGAGGGTAGTTCGATAGATCACCAGGTCACTATCTATCTGCATGCTCAGAACATCACAATGTTCCCTACCAATGAAATATGGTACTTCGCATCGCAGATACTAGTCTCGAGCTCGGGCGGACTTATCCTCATTTTGACGGCCCAATCGACTAGGAACTTGTTCAGAATACACAGTGACTATTAGATGTGTTTCATGATAGCCGTCATACCCACTATCACATCTAACATACACTATAGCGCATTCTAGGTCTTTACTCAACGCAATTGTTAATCATCATACAACACAATGAAAGTAAAGAATGCCATAAACAAATGCGAATATCATCTATAAAGATCGTTTCATACAAGAGTCTATGAACCCACACGCCACAAGTTGGCTAGTTGGGCATCTACTCTAACATAAACCGTTGTACATTCTCATTCTCGTTAAGAATAACAAGCTTTTGAAAATAACCGTGGGTATGCTTTGTTGCATATAACCAGCTTCCGCGAAGCAAACGTTAAAAAAGTTTTATTTCCAGATTTCACTATTATTTCTAGATTTCACTAATTAAATTCATTGAATTAATTAAATGCCCATAAGATGAGATTAGAAGATTAATTGTGAGCAGAGAGCCTCACACACATGACTTCGCAGTGTCGTGGGGTGCAAGGTACTTGCCATAAATGTGGACAGCCTGGACATTTTCGGAGAGTGTGTCATTTGGTGAGGGGACAGTCTTCAGTTCCTTCGGAGCAGGCCCAGGTGGATACCCCGACGAGAGAGCAGGCTGAGGAGACGCCTGATATAGTTATCGCAGGTACATGTTCTATCTTTGATTTTTCTGCGAGAATTTTATTTGATATAGGAGCGTCACACTCTGTCTCTGAGTTGTTGTGTATGAGCGTGGGTTGAGTCCATCCTCACTGTGTGATGTTGTCTCTGTGTCTACTCCTGCTGATGTGTGGTTGATGTCCAGTGAGATTTTGGTGAACTGTTTGATCCGATTCGACCAGAACGTGTTAGTGACGAATCTGATTGTCTTGGAGATGAGGGACTTTGATTGTATATTGGGAATGGATGTGTTGTTTAGCTATAAGGCTACTGTTGACTGTTTCCATGGTGTGGTGAAATTTCGTCCTGATTCGGGTGAGAAGTGGGAGTTCTACGGTGCTGATTCGCGCTCGAAGATTCCACTGGTGTCTGCCATGGAGATGTTTAGCCTGCTATCGTTGGATAATGCTGGATTCATGATTTATGCGCTTGACGTTTCCTAATAGCCACGATTGGAGTTGTGCGACATTTCGATCGTCCGAGAGTTTCCCGACGTGTTTCCAGATGAGATTCCAGGATTCCCTCCAAGACGTGAGATCGACTTCAGCATTAAATTGGTGCCCGATACCGCCCCGATTTCTAGAGCTCCGTATCGGTTGGTGCCAGCAGAGTTGAAAGAGCTGAAGGATCATGTAGGACCGAGCGCTTGCCGCTTTACCAGAAGCTATAGCTGGTGGTAACGATGCAACTCCAATATTTTTAAACCGTATAGCAACACAAGCGCCACAGTTTGATCGCTCTACCTAGCAGGGGAAATTATTGCACTCCAACAATCCCCCTCCCAATAATTGCACTCCTTGCAATCAATGGGAATCGAACCCATGACCTTGGCTCTGATACCAATTGTTGGACCGAGCGCTTGCCTCTTTACCAGAAGCTATAGCTGGTGGTAACGGTGCAACTCCAATATTTTTAAACCGTATAGCAACACAAGCGCCACAGTTAGATCGCTCTACCTAGCAGGGGAAATTATTGCACTCCAACAGATCAGTTGAGAGATCTTTTGGAGAGAGGCTTCATCAGACCGAGTATGTCGCCTTGGGGAGCTCCGATTATTTTCGTGAAGAAGAAAGATGGGTCTATGAGGATGTGTGTGGACTTCCGACAGTTGAACAAAGTGACGGTGAAGAACAAGTATCCTTTGCCGAGGATTGATGACTTGTTCGATCAGTTGCAGTCGTTTACTCGAAGATTGATTTGCGCTCTGGTTATCACCAGTTGCGGATTAGAGACACTGACATGGCGAAGACAGCATTTTGGACTCGATATGGGCATTATGAGTTTCTTGTCATGTCGTTTGGGTTGACGAATGCCCCAGCTGTTTTCATGGATTTGATGAATCGTGTCTTTAGTGAGTACATCGATCGGTTCGTGATCGTCTTCATAGATGACATCCTAGTGTATTCGAGGAGCATGAGAGAGCATAAGGAGCATCTCAGATTGGTGTTGCAGAGATTGAGAGACTCGCAATTGTACGCAAAGTTCCGCAAGTGTGAATTTTGGCTTGATCGGATTATCTTTTTTGGGTCATGTGATTTTCGGCACAAGGAATTTTCGGTGGATCCTAGCAAGGTCGAAGTAGTTCTTAACTGGGAGAGACCTAGGAATGTTTCAGAGATTCGCAGCTTCTTGGGATTGGCTGTGTGATTTCGGCACAAGGAATTTCGGTGGATCCTAGCAAGGTCGAAGTAGTTCTTAACTGGGAGAGACCTAGGAATGTTTCAGAGATTCGCAGCTTCTTGGGATTGGCTGGCTATTACAGGCGTTTTATCGAGAAGTTCTCTTCGATAGCCAGGTCTCTGACTCAGTTGACTCAGAAGGATAGGAAATTCGATTGGACTGATGAGTGCGAGTATAGTTTTCAGACGTTGAAGGAGAAGTTGACTACTGCTCCTGTTTTGGCTCTACCATCTGGATCCGGAGGATTTGTTGTGTGCTCCAATGCTTATCTCATGGTTTGGGATGTGTTTTGATGCACGGATACGTGATTGCCTATGCGTCTCGACAGTTGAAGCCTCACGAGACGAGGTACCCTGTTCATGATTTGGAGTTGGCTGCGATAGTGTTTGCCTTGAAGTTTTGGCGACATTATCTGTATGGTGAAGAATTTGTGGTGTACACCGACCACAAGATCCTGAAATATATCTTCATGCAGTCTGATCTGAATATGAGGCAACGACGTTGGATGGAATTGCTCAAAGCTTTAATTGTGAGATTCAGTATCAGCCTAGGCGGATGAACTCGGTTGCCGATGCCTTGAGTAGGAAGACCCAGCCTTCGATGCTTCGTTTTGAGTGTTTCGAAGGTCTGCGAGCAGTTGAGTACGTTCTGGTTGGTACCACAAGATCCTGAAATATATCTTCATGCAGTCTGATCTGAATATGAGGCAACGACGTTGGATGGAATTGCTCAAAGACTTTAATTGTGAGATTCAGTATCAGCCTAGGCGGATGAACTCGGTTGCCGATGCCTTGAGTAGGAAGACCCAGCCTTCGATGCTTTCGTTTTTGAGTGTTTCGAAGGTCTGCGAGCAGTTGAGTACTTCTGGTTGGTGATTTCAACCGGGTGATCAGTACTTCATGGTTTCTTTGATTCAGGTAGAACCGCAGATTGTGATAACATCAGAGAGGCGCAGAGGACTGATCCATATGTTCATGAGTTAAAGATTAAAGCCCGAAGTGGTCAGTCTGAGGATTTTTCTGTTACTTCTGATGGATGTCTGAGATTTCGAGGAAGATTGGTGGTTCCGAACCTGATTGATTTGTAGGAGACCATTCTGAATGAAGCACATTGTAGTCGGAACAGTGTGCATCCGGGTGAGAGAAAGATGTACCATGCCTTGAAGTCTCATTACTGGTGGGCAGGTATGAAGAGCGACATTTCCGCTTTTGTTGCTAGATGTCTGAATTGCCAAAAGGTCAAGGCCGAGAGGATGATACCGGTGGTTTGCTGCAGAGTTTAGAGGTGCCCCAATGGAATTGGGAGCACATCGCCATGGATTTTGTGACTCATCTACCTCGATCGAGTAGAGGATGCGATGCGATTTGGGTTGTGATTGATAGACTTTCGAAGTCAGCCCATTTCATTTTGTCTTATTCGAAAGAGATTGAGTTGAGGATTTAAAATACAAGTGTTGAGCAACACTTAGAACATTTTCAACCCGATATTTCTTATCCTCATCTCTGTTGAAACCCTCGACCGACACTGTTTATTCGAACATTTCTTCTGTCGATTCCCGTCGTTTCCAGCCTTTGTTTTGGACGATTTAGGTGGCGCTGAACTCCCTGAGACGTGCTCTTTCGAATGTTACTAGCTAGAAAGCTTGAGAAAACGATTTGAGGGATCCCGTAAGATCTACGTGCTCGTGGAATTTCCTCTACAGTTGAGCAGAATCTGTCTTCAGATCTTTTGAGATTTTGGGTGAGCATTCCTTGCTATTTAGAAGCCTTGAATTCGTTGTTAATACCTGCGTAGATGTAGGAAACTAGAGATAAATTCTGGCCGTAGGTGTTAATTGTTTAAGTTCAGATTTGTATTGGTAGTGGCTGATTTTCGAGGCTCTGTCACAAAATTGTGATCCCAGGTGTGTTCTACCGTGAGCACCGAAGCCAGGAGAAATCTGCTCTTTCCAGGCCGTGAGTTCTGCCGTGCTTTGGCTTAATTCGTGAGGTAGAATTAGCTGTTGAGATACGAATTTGAGCAATTTGGACAGCTTTGAGGCATGAACATGTGTATATTTCAGGCTATGAAATCTGGTTGATTTTGATGTGAATTACGTGAAGCAGTTGTTGAATATTTGATTGATTTCATGTTCTGTTTTGCGTAAATTATGCATGTAGAATTTTGGTATGGCTTATTGGCATACATGCATACATCTTGAGCCTGATTTACAGATTGATTGATGACCTGATTGAGAGCCACGTTGTGACTGGCCGACAGATGTGTCGTGCCCGAAAAGTCCAACGCTATCATCGGAGTGATGACTGCCGGATTCGAGTGTCTACCATCGAGCTGTGATGGGCTGACGGGCCCCGGTGATCACGGACCGATGATTTCCATCGGCCTATTTGCTGTGCGTGGTACAGAGGCTCGCTTGAGATGATTTGCCAGTCGATATGCTGGTCTAGCTTTCCGATCCTTGATAGCCCTCATGCATTTCATAGCATTGATTTATAGCATGTTGCATGATTAGCTGTTTTGATGGCTCTTCGTACTGAGGCTTGACCTCGTATTTGTTTTCCTGCTTTTGTGTTGTTTGGGTCTGTGTTGCCCATTTACAGGATCTTCAGGTAACCAAGCTGGACAGAGTGGAGGTTTATCTGGTCGATCCCCGTTCCCTTGAGTCCCAGTCTATTTTATTATGTATTGAACCGGGGGATGCCCCGTGATTCTATGTATTTGGGGATCTATTGTTGATTTGAGATTTGTGTTACCTGTTTTTTATGGGTTTGAGTTAACTCATATTTTGAGTATTGATATTTTGAATGTATGTTTTGAGTTCAGGCCCAAACTATTTCGAAAAATTTTTAAGCCCTGATTTTATGCTTCCTTGATTATAAGCTTAATTGTGCTCTAATCTTGTGAGATTAGCACGGGGCCTGACAAAATAAATTGGCTTGTTTGGACCGGCTGGACAACTCTTGTAACCGTGTCTCTGATCTGTAACAATCAACTCAAATACAAGCTGAATAATAATAGCATTTTACATAGATCTCTCAATTATTTAAACTTTCTAATTGTGGATTTAAATGTTTCTGGGCATTACAACAACACTCTCTAAGCATTTTCCCCTTCTTTAATTGTTCTCTGCTCTTGTAATTTATAGCCTGTCATGGATATTAATCCATTGGACACAAAGTTGTAGCCGTTTAAAGTCTTTTGACACTGGTGTACTTTGCGTCCTTTGTCTTTAAATGCGTTGCAGGCTTTTATTCACTTTAGGCACGTGAGTACTGTACTTTGAGAAGACAACACAACAAATCGATTTGACCACTAAAAAGTAGTCTGCGTAATGTTGTGTGTTCAAATCGTTTTGCTTGTCGTTTTGTCCAACTTCAGCTCTTGAACTCAGACGACTTCTGCTCTGTTGGCTGAGCTGGTTTGACCTTAACCAGCTTGGTTCTGTGTACTAGCTCGTAGCATCTGAGAAGACAACACAACAAATCGATTTGACCACTAAAAAGTAGTCTGCGTAATGTTGTGTGTTCAAATCGTTTTGCTTGTCGTTTTGTCCAACTTCAGCTCTTGAACTCAGACGACTTCTGCTCTGTTGGCTGAGCTGGTTTGACCTTAACCAGCTTGGTTCTGTGTACTAGCTCGTAGCATCTATAGATATGTTATCCGAGCTGGTTTGACCTTGACCAGCTTTGCTCCATTCCGATTTGTTCGTTACACTGAGCTGGTCAGAGCTCTTTTCTTCTCTACACTCGTTCAAATCTCTCTTCTCATCTGCTCTTGAGCTGCTCTTGTTCTGTTCTTTCCTGCTCTTGAGCTGCTTCGAGCCACCTTGTTAATCATACTCAGCAGGTCTCTTCTCTGAGCTGGTTTCTCAGCTGGTTGATGGCTCTACCTCCGATCTGTTCTCTAACTCATTCATAGCCCTTCATATTAGCAAAGAGGTCATGCAGCTCAAGCTTGTTCAGATCTTTTGGCTGTATCATGGACATCGTCTTTACCTCTCAATCTCTGTGAAGAGCTCTCATCACCTTTAGAGCCATCTTCCTATTGGTGTACTATTTCCCAAGAGCTGTGAGCTTAATCACCACACTTCTGAAATGCTCATCAAATTCGGCCATGGTTTCCTTGGGCTTCATATTGATAGTATCAAAATTTTGCGTAGCACGAACTAGATTGTTCTCCTTTGTCTATTTATTGCCTTCACACATCCGCATCAAATTCTCCCAGATGTCTTTCACAGTTGTGCACATTTTGATTTTACAGAACATGTTCATGTCTAGTGTTCTGTAGAGAATATTTTTAGCAACGTTGTCCAGATTTCCTTTCCACTTATCTTCTACCGTCCACTCGTATCTGGGCTTCTCCACCATATGAGGTGCTTCATCTGATATGATGTAAGTATTTGCTTTCATGATCTTCATTAGCCCTTCTGTGATGACAGACCACGTGTCATCCTGTGCTGCCAGATGTGACCGCATGTAGATTTTTCAGTCAACATAACCTTCTTTAGAGAGCGTAGGGTTTTATGGAAGGATGTCATGTGGAATATATGAACGATTTAAAAAAATTTGTTCAAGTAATGAGTTTCCTCCGCTCTGATACCACTTGATAAGATCAAATAATGTAAGCACAGAGTTTGGTGGGTGGGGGGCTGAATAAACTGCTTTTAAAATTACTTTTGAAATTTGATTTTAAAACCGTTTTACTAATAAATTGAGTTAACAGCTGACATCTGAACTCAATCTAAACTGATCTTTTGAGAAATGAAATATTTTATGCGGAATGAGCTCAATTGAACAGTGAACAGTTATATAAATTGTGTAAAATAAATCATTTTAGAGTAAGAGTTTGTTTCTAAAGGTTTGAAGTATAGCTTCTACGTCTTCCTTTCTCCTATTTGGCAGTTATTCCACTATAAGACTTAGAATAAGATATACTATATCATAAACCGGTTAGTCAGGCTGCACCCAACTGAACTTCTAATGCTTTGCTGATAACAGAACAGACTATTTTATTTTATAAATGATTTGAATGCTATGTAAAGGTATAAAACAAAATACAAGTCTAACAAGTTCTGCTGTAAGATGAAATGAATGCGGAGAATGTATAATTTCTAAAATGAATAGATGAAGGCTTCATTCAAAAAATGATCGATCTTGGAAAATGTTGTCTCTTTTAGAGGTATTCAATTTAAATCTTCCTCCTATTTATAGTTTTTAGATTCAAAAGGTAATCAATATTATCAATAGGCAAATAACAAATCCTCATACTTTTACCTTTTCATGTGAGGGACGTAATAACCGAGATAATTAACGGTCTAATCCGCCCGGATAAGTGACTAACTTATCTATAGATCATCTTAGGGAGAATTTGTTAAGAGGGAACAGCTCGGACATGAGCTCGTTGGTGCTAAGGTGATAGAGGAAACTGTCTAGTGGTACTGTGTAGATTTTCCTGTATTGGTGTGACCCGTACTACTGTGCATAACAATGTAAGCTGTCTGGTGTCAGCTTAGAGTTAGCACCGACGTGAGCTGTTGAGTGGCCTGTGCTGATTTTAGGTACGGATCAGATTAGAGGTTCGATGTTTTGTAGCGTAGGCTGTTTATCATGGACCAGGTTAGGAGTAAGCTGGTATGAACAGATGGTGCCGAGTCTGTGAGCTGTTAGCAGCTTAGGAGTACTGTGTAGCAAGAACAGCAGGCGTGATCTGTTCTAGGATCGTGAGCTGTTCCAGGTTCATGCGCTGTGATCTTTGAGCTTAGCGGACAGCTTTGGGCGTCGTAAGCTGTTGATGAGCATCCCTAGCTGAGTACTGCGAACTGTAGACATCTATGCTAGTGTAATATGAGATGAACAGTAGATGCTGGCCTGAGGGCTGTGAGCTGTTGTGGATATGCGCGACCTGAGATGGTCGACGTGAGCTAAGCTGTGGTAGCACAAGCTGTTCTGGAGATCATAGAATGAACTGAATGCTCTGTGCTGTTCGGAAGATTGCGAGCTGGGTTGGCAGTAGCAAACTGTTTTAGAGATAGTAGCTTAGATGTTAGTTGGTAGCAGTGTACTGTGTGGACCAGTGATATGGTGGTCTTCAGGAAAACTGTTTTTAGTAGATAGTAGCTTAGATGTTAGTTGGTAGCAGTGTACTGTGTGGACCAGTGATATGGTGGTCTTCAGCTTAGGGAAAGAGCGGCTCATAGTTAGCAGACTGGACTAGAGCTGTTGAAAGTCCCAGCTTTGGAGAGAGCTATCCAGTACACGCGAGCTGTCCAGTGCGTGATTTGGACTGTTTCTGCTAGCTGTGCTGCTGTGGATGCTGTGAGCTGTTCCAGGCTTAGGTTCTGTGAAATGAGAGCATCGCGGACTGTGTTTGGGTTGCTGTAAGCTGGATTAAACATCCAGAGCTGAAGTGCAGGGATGCGATCTGACCGGAGTTGGTGTAAACTATCGGGTGGTACTGTGCGGTCTGCCCGGTGCTCAACTAGCGTGATTTGTTCTACTGTTCCTAGCACAAACTGTTGTGCGGACAGTTTTGAGTGAGAGCTGAGTGTGGTACGTAAGCTGTTTGGTACGTGTTAGCTGAACAACGTATGTAAGCTGGCTAGTTGAGAGCGAGAGCTGGTGTGCAAGCTGAGCTGTTTTGCTTGTGCTGGTTTCAACGAGGAGGTCTAAGCTGGTCTGGGGGCAATGTAGCCGTGATCTGTTGAGCATAAGTATAGATAACCCTCATTGACCATAGTTAATTTAGACCAACATTTCTTAGCGTCTCCAGGAAGCCCTTGACAGATATTTTCCCCCAAACCCTAGCTACTGTTCACCAGTCTAGTAAATTCCAAATCTCCGGAGTTTGATCGGTCCGTTTGGAGCGAGGGTACAGCGGTTGGAAACCCCTCTCAAGGCCGACGTTTTAATACCGGTTTGGAGCCGAGAGGATGTCGAATGAAGGAGATTGTTGAGAAGCTACGTGCTCTAGGTTTAAAGATTTCCGGCTGGGTCTGAGCTTCAGTTCAGGTAACGATATTCGGCTAGATTTGGTTTTGTCTCTAGCGTACCTTTGAGCTAAATAGGGCTCTGTTGTAGCCGTAGTTGTTTTGGGCTGTTAGGCCGTAGACCATGAGTGTAAGCTTAGGAATTGCTGATGCCTTAGATATCCTGGCAGATTAGAACTTCCCATCTGGTCTAGCCATGAGCTACTAGCCCTAAAGCTATTGGCCGAGGCTTGAACGTAGTAGTGGGCGCGTCCTACTTCCAGCTGTGGGCGATGCTGAGGTATTGGCCAAGGTCTACGTAAGGTACGAATTTGGAGCTTGTGGTTACAGTTCTATGTTAATCTTGGGGGCATAAAGGTTGTAGGCCAAGCTGCCTTAACCTCATGGTATGTTGCTGTAACCTATTATGTTTGTGTTGTGCCTGCTGCCCGAGCTGTTTAGCTAGTTTATGTGCGTACCGTACTAGCTTATCTTATGCATATGCTGGGTAACCGTGCTATTGCCCTGCCCTTGGTTGCGTCTGAGGATGTGGGTTGTGTGGCCAAATCATGAACTACAGGTGGAGGTTTGAGCTGTTTTGTATAACCGCATGCTGTTTCTTGTGTAAGCTGTCGTGTATATGGCTGTGAGCAGATTGCTAAGCCTTGTATTGTGTGATAGGGTTAAGGCTGTACTGTTCTTATGCATGTGTGAGTTTAGAGCTGCTTGTATATGCTGTATTGTTTAACCATGCCGTTCTGACGTATGCTGCATGATGTTCCTATTTCTGTTATCATGGCATACATGCATGGCATATCGTTGAGCTCCTCCCTTGTTACCCGCATGCTAGTCGTTGTTGTTGAGTTCTCCCCTTGTTATATTCTGCTGGTCTTTTATGTTGATGACCTGTTAGTACCAGGAAGCTTATTGTTTGTTAATTGAGGACGAGCGTCTAGCTACCATGCTCCTCTTCTCCCTGCTGTGGAATGTTTGCCACTATGAGACGAGTGGATAGCTACCACGCTCTCATGAGTTGGGAACAGTGGGTTGAGTTGTTGTATCTTTGCTTCTGATACTATGTGTTGAGACGAGTGGATAGCTACCATGCTCTCACATGCTCCGTGGCCACTATTTTTTGTACCTCCAGCCGTGGATTTGTTCTGTGAGCCTTGTACCTCTGGTTGTTGAGACGTTCCTGCGAGCCTTGTACCTCTGGCTGTTGAGCTGTTCCTGCGAGCTATGTACCTCCAACTGTTGAGTGTTTCTGTGAGCATTTTATCTCCAGCTGTTGAGTCGTCCTTGAGCCCCAATAATGCATTGTACCTTTATTCATGCATTGCACACATTTTGTTCATGCTTTATTGTTAGCTGTTGTTGATTGCTCTTCGTACTGAGGTTAACCTCGTGTGTTTCCCTTGGAGCTGCTTTGGCCGTGTGTTGGCCGTTGCAGGCCTTTTTCAGGTAGTTCAGCTGGTCCGTGAGTGAGGCAGCTGTTGCAGTCCTAGGTGTGGGTTCCCAGTATATGCTATATCGAGTCAGTGCCAGGGAATGCCCTGTGTAGTTGTATGTATATTGACTTGATTTATTTGGATGCATGTGTATATATATATTTGGTTTCGTTGGCGTATTTATCTTGTGGCTTTAATTCAAAATCATATTTTGTGTATACTCTTATGTTGAATGATGTATTTTCAGGTCAGGACAAAAAGAAAAATTTTTAGCCACTTTTTAAACTTTCGTGTTTTGCATGTTGTATCTGTGTCTATAACCACCAGGCCTGACATTTTGGTATTAGAGCTTAAACTGGGATAAGCTCATTTATTTTCTATCACACTCGAGTCTAGGCACTGTGCTTGTCCTCCTGCATGCGATTGACTACATGTTTACTTGCTTTGATTATGCTCACCTTTGTGTGCCTCCTAGATGTTGCCTAGGAGAGGTAGAGGTAGAGCTGTTAGACAGGTGATAGTCAAGTTGAGAGTTCGAGTGGTGAGGAGGATGTTTCTCAGCCAAGAGTTCCTTTGCGCCATCGTGCTAGACAGGCTGAAGCTGAGGTGCGGCTTGTGATTCGACGAGTGGATGTCGTGGATCTAGTCGAACTAGATTCTAGAGGATGATTCTCCTACCTTCACTGGTGCTGAAGGTGGTCTTATAGCCGAGGGATGCCTAGAGAACATGCTGGGTTGTTCGACTGTGAGCTGCATAAGGATGAGACGAGACTGTGTTTGGCGACATTCCAGTTGAGAGGAAGTACGCGCTGGTGTGAGATTTTTTCTCTAGAGAAGGCAGAGATGAGTGCAGTAGCCACGTGAGAGAAGTTTCCGTGCTACCTTCCATCAGAATTACATCCCTGAGTTGTTCTACAGCAGCAAGGAGCGTGAGTTTGGTTACTTGATGCAAGGACATTTGAAAGTGATTGTGTGTTCGAGATAGTTCTTTTTCCCTTCTCGCCTATGTTCCTCTCGTTGTTGGACGTGTGAGGGTAAAGCAGAATAGATTTCTGAAGGGCTTGAGGGATCATCTTCACCCATTGGTGTAGCAGTTTCCCTTTCCTCCTTGGAAGATGCTGTGGACTGAGTGACAGACCTCGAGGATGGTGCCTTGTGATCAGAGTGTCGCAGTGGACGTGCGTTAGGCGCTTGCCATTTGTGTGGACAGATTGGACGCTTTGTGGATGTGCCCTGCAAGTGGACAACATTCTCTTTCTCGCACCGGGGTCTTTCTGGAGTTCTTCGTAGAGGATATCCTTTCCCTTCCCGGCTTAGTCCCAGCAATCGGGTTATCAGCTATCAGATGCGTTTAGGTTCAGATAGCCTTCTCAATCTTAGCACTCGGGATTCCAGCTTGCTCGTGTGATCGTGTTGCAGGTGAGAGTAAACTGACAATATACCGGAGGAGTTATAGCAGGACTTTGACTTGTTTTAGATTTTTCCCTGCGTGAGTTGTGGACACGAGGACATCTCACACGTGAATTTCTTCTTTGTGTGTGGAGCCTGGGTTGGTTTGATCCCCACCTTGTTCGTGTGATGTCATGTCTGCTAGTACTCCTGTCGGCGTGAGTTGTTTGTCCCATGTGATAGCACTGGAGTGCTTGGATGGATTGAGGAATAAGTGTTAGTGATTTTCCCTGTTGCTCGATAGCCCTTGACGCCTTTTCGGATGAGGTTCCCGGGTTTGATTTTGGAGAACGAGATCGAGTTCAGCTTTGAGTGGATCTGGAATCTGCCCCGACTTCTGGAGTTTCATTGCTGTTACACACCTGCGGTCTTGAGGAGCTGAGAAGCGTTAGTTATTAGATGGCGTGTTGTCGTGATACACGCTGAGTGGGTTTTCAGCTTGCGAGCTGGATGTGTTGTGCTGAGTAGCAACCTTAGAGTTCTAATGATCAATTTCTGTGCCAGTCCAAGTTGACTGTGTAGTTCGGTAAGCTAAGATGTGCTAGAGTCAGCTTAGAGAATGTTTGGTTACTGTTGGGTGTGATAGGTTCCTTGAGGGAAATGACGACGTGGTACGTCAACCATGTAGCAAGATTTAGTGGTGTGCCGGTGTCGATAGAGTTCGAAAAGGATTCTTGATGTACTTCCCAATGTTGGAAGAGCTGTCAGACAGCTTTAAGAGTCTCGATTGGTCGTGAGAGCAGCTTACCACTCGACCAGATGACCAATCTGAGCGGATCATACAGATTTTGGCAGGCGTGTTGCGAGTAGTAGTGTTGGTTTTCGATGGAGGTTGGCTGGATTTTCCTTGTCTTGGTAGAATTTTTGTGCCGCTTTAGCTACCAAGTGGTGTTTGGGTTGACACCCGTTGAGATTTTGCACGACATGAGGTGCAGATCGCCTTGTTGGCCGCTTGAAGTTGAGGAAAATCTTTGGCCTTCACCAGAATTGTGCAGTTTGTGAAGGACCAAGAGACACTGAATCGATTCAGAGCGAGGGCTATATGAGGTCGGCATACAGAATACACGTATAAGGTGTGGATCTTCGGAGTTTTCACACTGTTGATCGCGTGTTTCTTGCGAGTTTCTCCTTTGCGTGTATGTAGAGCTTGCGCTTTAAGGGTTGATTAGCTCTCGAATTCGTCCATTTGTGCCAATTTATCCAAGAAGATTGGATCCATGGCATGCTGTTTACGGATACCGGCTGCGCTGATGTTGATTATATGATGAATATCACGTGTTCCAGCTGAGGAAGCACGAGCCAGATCCTCCCTTTGTACGGAAATACTGTTGAAGTGAGCTAGGGTAGACCCTAAGATGTTATGATGGTCTAGTGAGATGTCTGGACAACAAGGAGAATCTAGTGGATCTTAAAGAAAATTACAACATCGAGGTGTATTATGCTGGGATATCCACTTCCTTCGAGATAAACGAATACAACCCAAGCAAGCGATACATTATTTCTGAACTGTGGGACTACAAAGAAGGAAAGAGGAGATCATACTGTTGGTTTTGGTGCAGTGGAGCTGGCATGGCAGTGTAGATATTTCCTGAGCAGTGATACCCCGGAGGTGGTGGGTGTGACCTCACCTCCTTTTGTGTGCGGAGTTCTTCCCTTTGTGCTGTTGGTGTGTTGTGGGTTTTCAGTCTGGGTTGGTTTTGGTTTTGCAGACTGTTGCTTTGGATTTCGAGGACGAAATCTCTTAAGGTGAGGAGAGTTGTGAGGACCGTGATTAGCCGAGATAATTAACGGTCTAATCCGCCCGGATTAGTGGCTAATTAATCTATATAGATCAGCTTAGGAGCATTTGTTAAGAGGGAACAGCTCGGACACGAGCTGCTTGGTTCTAAGCTGATAGAGGAAACTATCTAGTGGTACTGTGAAGATTTTCCTGTATTGGTGTGACCGTACAACTGTGCATAACAGTGTAAGTTGTTGGGTGTCAGCTTGGAGTTAGCACCGGCGTGAGCTGTTGAGTGGCCTGTGCTGATTTTAGGCACGGATCAGATTAGAGGTTCGACGTTTTGTAGCGTAGGCTGTTTATCGTGGACCAGGTTAGGCGTAAGCTGGTATGAACGGATGGTGCGGAGTCTGTTAGCTGTTAGCAGCTTAGGAGTACTGTGTAGCAAGAACAATAGGCATGATCTGTTCTAGGATCGTGAGTTGCTCCAGGTTCATGGTCTGTGATCTATGAGCTTAGCGGACAGCTTTGAGCGTCGAAAGCTGTTGATGAGCATCCCAGGCTGAGTAGTGCGAACTATAGACAGCTATGCTAGTGTAATCCGAGATAAACAGTAGGCTCTGGCCTGAGGGCTGTGAGCTGTTGTGGATATGCGCGACCTGATCTGGTCGGCGTGAGCTAAGTTGTGGTAGCGCAAGCTGTTCCGGAGATTATAGAATGAGCTGAACGCTATGTGCTGTTCGGGAGATTGCGAGCTGGGTAGGCAGTAGAAAGCTGTTTTAGAGATAGCAGCTTAGATGTTAGCTGATAGCGGTGTACTGTGTGGACCAGTGATATGGTGATCTTCAGCTTAGGGAAAGAGCGGGTCGTAGTTAGCAGACTGGACGAGAGCTGTTGAGAGTCCTAGCTTGGAGAGAGCTGTCCAGTACGCACGAGCTGTCCAGTGCGTGATTTGGACTGTTACTGCGAGCTGTGCTGGTGTGGATGCTGTGAGCTGTTCCAGGCTTAGGTTGTAACGCCTAGAAATCTTGAATAAGTAGAAATGAGTGCATGACTAGGGAAAAATTATTTTAGAAAATTATATGCTATTTTATGTGATTTAATGATGGTTTATTGTTTCTTGATATGTATGTTTTTTAGGCTGTTTGAGTTACGAACGCGTGGGCGAGACTAGGGACGACCGAAATGAAAATTATTTGAGATTTTTTAAGTCCTTCGATTTTTAAGTAGCAAATTTATTATTTTTAAGTCAGCAATTTACGAAAATTGGGGTTTTTATTGATTATTATTGAGGGGGAACCCGTTTTTCGCCTATACGGGCTATTTTAATTAGTTTTTCTATGTTTTGCAAATATGGGAAATTATTATTACGAAAATTTGAGTTGGAGGCTTGCTTTGGGAGTTTTAAAACATAATTTAATTAGTGAGAGTTTAATGGGAAAAAGCTCTTCTAATTTTTCCTAACTTAAACCATCCTTGGAGGGGTCTTGTGTATCACACCCCATTTGCTTTCAAACCTATTTTTTGTAACCCTAGCCTCCTCCCTCCCCTCCATAGCCGTCCCTCTCATCTCCTCCAACACCCCATCGATTTTCTTCAAAATTTTGGTGATTCAAGGTGGTCTTGTCCCGATCTCGGTTCCTACACGTCGGTATCTCGCAGATATTCTCTTTCTCCAACAAAGGCATGTGATATCTCCCCTTTTTCTCACCATTTAAGCTATATTAAACTATTTTAATGAATTATTGTACGTTTTGCATGTGATTTTTTGGGATCTATGTTGTTGTTTATGGATCACGCATGCATCATGAATTTCTAACGCATATTTGCATTTTTCTCATAATGTTTCGGCCAAGGGATGTTTCTAGCGGAATGGAAATGGCTCACGGTGATCCTAGGGAGGTCTATGAGTGGACCATGGTTGGGGGATAAGAGCTGGATCATCGGCTGAACCAGGGACAAAGCATGTTGCGTTTTGGTGCGTCGCCCGTGCGGCGCCTTCAGGCAACTCGTTCGCCCAGGTGAGGCCATGACCCGGGCTGTGGTTGGTTCGAGGGGAACCGGTTGAACCTGGGGGTGGTCCAGCCGACGGGGCCTCAGCCAGGGGCGGCCGGAGAAGGTTGCACGATGGATTTTAGCTGTGGCTGGTCACGAGTTGCATGGAGGCGTGCATGCGGCGTGTAGGGTTTGTGTGTGTGTGTGGGCCGGTCCGGTTGGACCGGTGGGTCGGTTCAATTGGACCGGGGCGGTTAGTCGAGGGTCGAGTCAAAATATTTTAAGTTTGGTCCAACTTATTTTAATTCGTGACCAGTTATTTTAATTTTAATGTATATGGTCCAATTTTTAGATTATTTGGTCAAACCTTTTAAAGTAAAAATTTTAGTCAAACTTTTAATTATTGTTGGACCTAATATTTTATTTTAAGTTTAAATTCAAAATTAAGGTTATTGGGATTTTATTTAGTCAAAAGTGGTCAATGAGTCTTTATTAGCCAAATTTTAAATATTTGATTTTAGTAAAGGATGGAGCATTTTCGAATTTTTAAAGGTGGAATTTAAAGTTATGGGCCAAGTCATGTATGATGCTAAGTTTCAATTTTAAGTGAAGTCTAAGTTCTTTTTGGGCTTAGAAGTAGTGGGCCAGACACCTGAACCAGTCCTTGACCGGAGTAGAAAACGTAGAAGCCCGTAAATATATGTTTAATTTATATGCAATATTTTATCTATGATAATGTTTTAAATGAAGGAATTAAATATATATTGACGGGCTAAGCTTTGAAATTGCATGTTTTTATGAAATGCATGCATCATAAGAATTTATGAAACGTTAAAGGCATGTTTTAAAGGAAAACCCGAGGGATTGAACTGATTTGTGGCAAGTTTAATGATGGGAGCTAGTCGGGATACGGGCCCAAGGATCCCTTGTTTAATGTATTACGAGCCTATGGATCCATGTGATCACGACATGATGAAGTGGCAGCATAGAGGTGTGTGGGATCTCGAGATAAGGTTGGGTGAACCGTACCGCCACGTACGTTGGTTCTTATGATTGATCAATCACACGCCCGCTCACATTTCACGGATACGACTCATACGTTTTTATGTTACGTTATGCCATGCCTTATTATGTATGCTATATGATTATGATATGTTATGACTAAGTTACGAACCATGTTTTACGACCATCCATGCATGCATGTTTTAACGTTATTTTATTATGCGTATGTGTTTGCAAGTGGTTTTATTATACGTACTTTGCTATTTTAAAAGATAGAGCATGCTGGGCCTTTAGGCTCACTAGGTTTAAATGGTACAGGTGAGACTGCTGATGAGTTTTTCCCTAATGGCGGTGAGGACCTTTGAGCGCCAGCCGCAGCTATACCCCGTGGCCACTCTGACGTTTATCTATGTTATGATACACTTTTCAGTATTTTATCTGCCATGACCAGTTTCCGCTACTTTTACTTAATCTGGTCTTTAAACAGTATGGATGCTTTTATGTTTTAAACTATCCATTTATTTATGTTTAAAGTAACATTGAGACAATGTTTTAAAGGGGACGAGCCATACATGTTAGTTTATTTATTCTGCACATGATTTAAAAAAAATTTTCCTTGAGTACGGTTCTTTTTATAGGTGCTGCCAACTGAGAGCATCGCGGACTGTGTTTGGGTTTCTGTAAGCTGGATTGAACATCCAGAGCTGAAGTGCAGGGATGCGATCTGACCGGAGTTGGTGTAAACTGTCGGGTGGTACTGTGCGGTCTACCCTGTGAGATCTGAAAGATTTGTGGATTAATTAAGTTAATTAGTCGGGTTTAGTATAGACCAGATCTGGCATGAGAAGATCTGGGACGAGCCTTCTCTGAGCTGGTATACTTTGTGAACGTAATCGGGTCTCTATGTAAGTGTATTGGAAGCAGCTCTGGACGGTTGGAGAGTTCTACGGGGTAGTAATCAGATTTGGGAGTTGAGAAGTGATGGTTGGTGTAGCGCCCCAAAAATCCTAAGAACCACAAGTTGAATAGCCTTTCTTTTCCAAGGGCTGATTCGAGTTGAGCATTCAGAATTTAGTATAAATCTGATTCTTTTTGATGGATCTGTTTTGACAGATCCTGATTAAGTTTTGAATTACACAAAACCTGTTATTGTGTTTCTAACAATTCCACTTGAGTGTACAGATTTTAGGATCGTAGAAGAAGATTCCAGTCGCAAATTACTGTTGAAGAAGCTGATGTCAGTTACTATTCACAAAGCTGTCAGCAGTTGCCATTTATAAGTACTGTTGATGAATCTGTTAGCAGTCGTGTTTATAAGTACTGTTGACGAATCTGTTAGCAGTCGCGATTATAAGTACTGTTGATGAATCTATTGACAGTCGCTATTCAAGAAGCTAAGAATAATCGCAAGCTGGAGCTGAAACGATAAAGATCAGCTGGAGCGCTAAGCGTAGATGACATCAGCAGTGACGTCATCATTCAGCAGGAAGCTACAGTGATCAGCAGGAAGCTATCAACAGATGAGAAGAAAAGTGAAAGAGATGAAGCGACGTCGTGCTAAAAAATCAGCAGATGGTTTAGCATTGATGACTTCATCGGTGACGTCATTATAATCAGCAGATGGTTTGAGTCCAACAGTCGCAAGATACCAGCAAGTAGCTTGTACATCCAGACGCAAGAGAGAAGCGACGTCGTAGAGGAGGAAATCCAGTCGCAAGCTACTGTTCACCAGCAGATGATATTTGGAGTTAGCGTAGCAAAACGATGTCGTTCGAATAAGTTGATACGACAACGTTTTGCCTTCGCTATGATTCAGCAGATGATCTTGCGCTAAGAACCAGCAGGTACAACTCTCAAAAGAAACCAGCAGGTAGCTTGTACATCCAGACGCAAGCAACAGTACATCCAGTCGTGAGCTACAATGAACCAGCTGTTGCTATGCTTTCAATCGCAAGATGTTGTACCAGTCGCAAGCAAGATTCAGCGCTATTCATCCAGTCGCAAGCATTTTACGACCAACGACTGGATAACCAGCTGCAAGCGAAAACCAGACGCAAGATATCCAGTCATAGTGATGAACCAGCAGCGAAGCAGTTGACAATTTACGAAGAGTTATCAAAGCTGGATGTCAACTGCTGAGCTCAATTCAAATGGAGAAAACGACAAGAAGCCTGCAAAATAAAAGGACACAAGTACTATTTCCTGTCGGTACTTTACAGAACAATTTTGAACGGGAAGAATTTTGTGTCCAACGGGATTTATTTGAACAGAGGCTTATATATTTCGAGAAGCGCCATTGAAGAGATACTGTTGGTTGGAGATAACCAGAGCGCTGTTGCTGAAGTTGATCGCACAGTGCACCAACAGAGGGAAAATGAATCTGAAGTGAAGCTGTCAACTATTATACGAGAGAGAGAGCTTAATTGCAGTTGACAGTGGAGCTAGAATTAGCTAATTAGAGCATTTCCCTAGTGTGTGAGAAACAGAGAGTTGAGAGCTTCATTGTAACAATCTCACACACAGAGATTCATTCACACTTTATTGGTGAATGAATCTCAAAACGTTTCAAACAGTTACCGTCCAAGCACGATGACGTAAAACTCATGTGTATGTAGTTAGTCACACAGTTGAGGCTGGTGTGCATTTGTGGAGTCTAGGAGTTCTCACAGCTGCTGGTTGTGGGATTGGGTCTGTACACGAGTTGTAAGATCAAATCTTCTAGTGGATCCTTCCGAGGAGGAAGAAGGGGAGACGTAGGACATTGAGGTCTGAACTTCCAGAAACAAATCACTGCGTATCGTACTCTGTTATTCATTCAGCTTTTACTTTCAGATTAGCATCGCATACAGTTAGCACGCAAGCACTTGCAAGTCTTGGGTCTGTACACGAGTTGTAAGATCAAATCTTCTAGTGGATCCTTCCGAGGAGGAAGAAGGGGAGACGTAGGACATTGAGGTCTGAACTTCCAGAAACAAATCACTGCGTATCGTACTCTGTTATTCATTCAGCTTTTACTTTCAGATTAGCATCGCATACAGTTAGCACGCAAGCACTTGCAAGTCTCGAACAGATTTATGTTGTACATAAATCTGTTTGAGTTGTTTTAAAATATAGGATTAAGTTCTGGTATTTTTTGCATGATTTTTAAATCATACCAGATCTGTCTCCGGTGCTCTTCTGGTGAGTTTTTATGTGTTCAAGAACAAGAGGTATTGCACCTCAAGTGTAGTAGCAGCGCGCAAAATTTTCTAAAGTCTTTTAACAAGCGCGGTTGCTGATCCTATTTTCGGACCATCACTTTTTTTTTTTCAGATTTCAGGCAATAGTCAGAAGATTCATGGAAGGATTTCGCCCAAGCACAAATTGATGGAATCCAGACTTTGTTTTCCTTTGAAATTAAAACAAGGCCTTTCGAGGGAGTCTGTTTTAAAATGTTGTATCAAATTTACAAATCAAAATAGTGGTGGGGAGTTTTTATAAATCTTTTGGATGAAGGACAAGAGTTGGCACGACAGCCATGCCTACTCGAGTGTTTCCACCTACTACAAATCATTCTCCCTTGTATATAATGTTTTACGTTAGTCTCAGGATTCAATTGGTTGCAAGAAAAACTTTTAGTTCTTTCAAAGTTAAAGAGATTTTTCCGGTGTGCTTGTGGGGACTTCCAGCCGTGGTCATCTGCACATTGCGACCTTCATTTCAGGCAAGTAACTTTGATTCTTGCTGTATTGAGAAAACATATATTTGCTCAATGCTTTCCATATATGTTTGCCAGTTTAGTTCAGTTTCGCTTTAGAATGATGAGTATAAGATATGGATTCACTGCCTTGATACTTTAGTTTTGAGGAAACTCACAAGAAAGTTAACCAGAAATGGTATACTTTAAAATATACTGAGTTGTATAAATTCTAGAGAAGTTCTTGTTTTACGAGGTGCCATGGAGACTCTGGACATTGAATTGAACGAATAAACAACGCTGGTTCGATCAGGAGCAAGTCCTGGTTTGAGAAGCGAAGTTTGTTTGTTTAGATTCTGTCTAAGTCAAGGAATGGTTATAGTTTTGAGGAAACTCACAAGAAAGTTAACCAGAAATGGTATACTTTAAAATATACTGAGTTGTATAAATTCTAGAGAAGTTCTTGTTTTCCGAGGTGCCATGGAGACTCTGGACATCGAATTGAACGAATAAACAACGCTGGTTCGATCAGGAGCAAGTCCTGGTTTGAGAAGCGAAGTTTGT
>KV001339.1:48619-60957 GCA_001598015.1 Dorcoceras hygrometricum | reverse complement strand
TTAAAGGGAGTTCCAACCGACTCACAACAATTGTCAATGGCGTGGACAGCTTTCCGGCATACATGACCCCCTCAATAATATGAGCCGGGCCATGTATGCGGGTAGCATCGACGTACACCCATTGTTGATGGAAGGTAGGAATAATTTAAGCAGATTTAAATTCCCTAAGTTTATCGAATAAACTTTTAATCTTGATATTAGTTTTAAATCGTATTTAAAACGAGGGATTTTATTTTTGAAATTTTTGGTCTCATGCAATTTAAATCACAATTTAAAAACATGCGGATTCAATATATATCAAATATATAAATAATTTGGGGATGATCGATCGCGAGAGCTATGCGGTCCGTGGTTGCCAGTCACGGACCTGGGTCCAGTCCTAGGTGAAATGCAATATGCAATGCAATACTATTACAATTGCTTCCGGTTTTACAGATTCTTCTGTCTTCAATATCTTTGATCGTCATGTCCACCGTCTTCACATTGTCCTCCCACTAAATCTAGTAATTTACATTTAAATTTCCATGACAAGTAAGGGATACAAATTTGTAGGGGTGGGAACGGGCCACAAACAGACCCACTTTATGATATCAACAATATATTACAACCGAAATCGCAAAATCTAAAGCATACACCTAACACGTTGGGCACGGCTCTCGATCATCCCAAACATGCAATCAATCTAATTAATATGCATAAATTTAAATAATCAAATTATTTACCCACAAAATCATATTTTAATTACAAAATCGCATTTTATAATAAAATCGCATTTTGTAGATAAAATCAAATTTTAATCAACAAAATCATATTTTAATTATAAAATCATATTTCATAACTAAAATCATATTTTGCAATTTTGCATCATATTGGGTTTAAAACAATTTTAGGCCCAAAATCTCAAAAATTTCAAAATCGACCAAAATCGGCCCAATATCGAATATTGGCTCAAACACCCCTCGGGCCGTCCGGGACAGGCCCGAAAATCCAAGGAGTCGAAAAAACAGCGTCGTAATGCCGCCTCGGGTACGCCGGCGTGCGGCCGCTACAGTCCCTGCGTTCGGCCGCTACAGTACCGACGACCAAAAATATTTTTTTTTGTTTTGATTTTTGAAAAATAGAAATCTGATTCAATAAGGCACAAACATGTATTGAAGGATCCGAACCTTGGCTCTGATACCACTGTTGGCGTCAATGGCGGATCCGGATCCCGTTTCCCGGGGGCGCAGCGGAAATAAAAAATTGCCCCGAGAAACGTTCAATACATTCAAATGCAATTCTATAAACATTCATAGGGTGTTCATAGAATCGTTACCTTACTGGCGTCTAGGCGCCTGGCTCCGACCAGTTTCACGAGGAAACCGGCACTTCAAACGGTAGGCGGCGGTAGATCGTCAATCAGGTCCACGACCGGAATCAAGATGCCTCCGTCAATCTGCACTAGAAGATATGACGGATTTCAGCACGGACGGAAACTCCTCTGCGCGGTGGCCGGAACGAGTCCGACGAAGGGGCGGCGGCGCGTGGCCGACGTGCGGTGGCGCGTGGGGAGGCGCGGCCGAGGGAGAGGAGAAGAGGTGGGGGGAGGCGGCCAATAGCTAGGGTTGTTGCAAGAGTGTGTCTCATAGTAGCCCTAGGTCTATTTAAATAAGTGATGGGCTTGAACCGGCCCAATGGACTTGGGTCAGGCCCAGGTCCATATGAACATTCGGTTCAATTAAATCACTGCGGTTTCATCATAATTCGATCGACGATCAGATCAGACCGATCGACTCAGTTTCCAAAATTGAACATTATGATGCGAAAATAATTTTTCAGACCACCTAGACCAAAATGACAGTTTTGCCCCTCAACTTTTGGGAAATCGCAATTTGACCCCTGTTGACTTTTAAGAAGTCACACTCCCTAAAATCCTCCTCCTATGCTCAACACATTGAGCTCAGTTTCCATGCGGGAATCATGAATCCAATACATGTGTGACCCTCAATGGTTCAGGGATACAGCTAGTCGTGGGCCCACAACCATTGTGGCTCCGAAATCACAATTTCGGACTTGCCCAACGGATCATGGTAAAGCGCCTAGCAACATCGCCCCATGATCCCCTAGGTATCACTGATAGTTCCTGCAAGAACCAGTTGGTCGTGTTAGCGTACAGTACGGTCCTTTCAACACATATATCCCGATCAGATTAACGACCATTGGTAAATCGAGAGTCGCTAGAGATCCGATAGCTATGCATACATCTTGGAGATCGAATAGTGACATCGCGAGTGTAACTAGGTAAATCCATTTACCTAAAACACATCCAGTACTCTGGCCAGAGTTTTATACACTATTATCCCCTCAGATAGCATAGGATATCCACGCATGAAAGCAAGCGGTGAATCCTCGACAACGAAGCATCGACTCCTACATGCATCGGGACCTCACCCAATCCCGCCGCCTAATGACCCCAAGTGAGTCAGCAAACGGGTCAATGTGAGATGCCTATCATGTAGAGTCTCAATGACGTTTCGAGTAGTGAGGACTAATCAGTACAACCAAGACCTCGGACTTTTCCACTCGACAAATGGTAACCACTTGGAAAGTCCGAACGAGGGTAGTTCGATAGATCACCAGGTCACTATCCATCTGCATGCTCAGAACATCACAATGTTCCCTACAAATGAAACATGGTACTTCACATCACAGATGCTAGTCTCAAGCTCGGGCGGCCTTATCCTCATTTTGACGGTCCAATCGACTAGGAACGAATTCAGAATGCATAGTGACTATTAGATGTGTTTCATGATAGCCATCATATCCACTATCACATCTAACATACACTATGGTGCATTCTAGGTCTTTATCCAACACAATTGTTAACATCATATAACATAATGAAAATAAAGAACGCCATAAAGAAATGCGAATAACATATATAAAGACTGTCATATACAAGAGTCAATAAAAACCCACACGCCACAAGTTTGCTAGTTGGGCGTCTACTCTAACAATTACTTGGGATAGTTTTTGAACTGCGTTCCGTCAGGAGTATATTCCAGAGTCCTATGTGAACGTCCGGGAGTGTGAGTTTGATAACTTGGTTCAGGGAACCATGTCGGTGGAAGAGTATGCTCGAAGGTTTTCTTCTCTTCTTGCCTATGTTCCTCATGTTTCTGGCCGCGAGAGGGCGAAGAGGAACAAATTATTGGAAGGGCTGAATGAGGATCTTTATTCCTTGCTTTTGGCGGGTTCACCTAGCAGTTATGCGGACGCGGTGGACAAGGCAATGGACATCGAGGAAGGGTTGCGGAACCGTAGGTCTCGTATTCAGACTCAAGCTACTAAAAGTACACGTCCCAATGTTCCAAGGGCGCAATGCCAGGCCTCGTGCTCAAACATAGATTCAAACCACGCAAACATTAGCGGAAGCAATAAAAAATAGTGGTTAAAATTTTCGCTTTTGGCCTGACTGAAAGATTACATAATTTAAAATACAACAATACTCAAAGTATCCAGGTTTACAATCACTCAATACAACAGTACAACATTCAACAAATATAAGCACTACAGAATACAACAGGAATACAATAAAGCACAGGGCACTTTCCGGCTAACAGAGCTTATACATATATGCTATACGCTAACTGAGACACTCTAACCACCTACTGGGGCACCACAAGCTGGGTCTACTCCACGACCAGCTGAGTAACCATGATAACCTGTAAACACACACAGGAAAACAATACCAAGCCCCAGAGGGACATGGGGTCAAACCCTAGTACAGAGAGCAATATAAAATATCTAAAGAAAAGCAACAGATAATATGCAAATGCTACGCAGGAGAACAAGGCTACAACCGAAACATAGGGAGCCAAAGAATCTCAAGGAACTGCTCCACAACAGATACGAATCAACTAAGCAACAGTGGCCACGGGGTGTGTGAGTATATGGGAGCTACCCACTCATCTCAACACACGGCACCAGATGCAAAACATAGCTCAACCCACTGTTGCCCAACTCATGAGGTGTGGGAGCTACCCACTCCGCTCATAGTGGCTAGCAGATCCCAGCAGGGAGATGAGGTACGGGAGTTACCCGCTCGGCCTCTAACAGCATCCTGGTACCCACAGATCAATGCAACAAGACACAAAAGGCACGGCTACAACAAATCTGAGCTCAATATGGTAAATGCGTGTATGCAACAGAATAAATGTCCAACACAGAACATATGAAACAAAGCACAGGATACACAGCAGCAAGCATAATCACCCATGCTCAATCCAAAACTGTAAAACAAGCTCACATCCGTACCTCAAGTCTTCTGTGCTACAATTACTACAACGGGATCTCGAGCAACACAGATCTCACACCTGCTAAGCCAAACACAATTACTAGCTTAGGGACAGTAACACAGAACCACGAATTTGGAGCTACGAGCTCAACCAAATCTGTCCTATCCTTCTAACACAACAGAAGGCTCTAAACAAAGCACAACGTAGGGTCTTTAGCACTTACCCAACAAGCTACCTGAACGGAAAACTAAATCCGATGCTTATGCTAATAGACTACACAAGGGATATGTCTTCGCACACCTCACCAGCTTCAAGCAAGCGTCCAAAAGCAGTTCCCAAATGAAGCGTCTTAGCAAGAGGAGTCCAGCGCTATCACTCTTACTTCAATCGGAGCTGTCTACTGTCGGCAATCAGAGAAGAAAAGGTTTGGTGAACAGTAGCTAGGGTATCGCGACAGAGTTATCTTATGGGAAATATTCTAAGTGTCGGGAAACAATAATGGACGAAGGCAAAGTCCTCACTTAAATAACTCAAATCTGCTCATGTCTGCTGAACAGATCCCACCGACAACTTAGGGTACAAATTTGATTTCCCACTCATATCAGAATCCTACAATAGATCTCTCTACAGCAAAACAGATCTCGACTTAACCAAAACGACGTCGCACAGAGTCTACTATCGCACCTGGACACGTCACCCGCTACTCCAAGCTGAAATGCTAACCAGCGTCGCAACACTCAGATCTCATCGAAATATGAAGACCAACACCTCAAATCTGAATCTCGCTCGCTAAACCAAAACACTGTCGTTCCAACTAATCCAAACGACGTAGTTTAGCTACTCGCTACAGAACACGCTAGCGAACTCACCTCTGTCCAGCGACAACAGATCTCATCATGACTGCTGAACGCGATTACTCAGCGATGGCTAACACTCACATCTGGTCAGACTTCCGCTAAAATCTGAATTGATCCAAGACTGATTCCAGGACTTATACAAACCCGATAACTAAGCCAAGCATACCAGCTCAAAGCTGATTCATCCCGGATCTGTTCAATACAAATCTGGTCTATGCTAAACCCGATTAATTAACTCAATTAATCTTATAAAATTTTGGGTCTCACATCTCTCCCCCACTAAAACAGGATTTCGTCCTCGAAAACAAACAGATCTAGATCAAGAGTTCAAGATAACTGGGAAAACGAACATAAGCAAACATCTACCAAGAAATAACGAAGACAAACCAACTACTGGAATATGATATGGTTCTTACTCAAAAAGATGCGGCCACTCACGCTGCATCTTCTCTTCCAGCTCCCAAGTAGCTTCCTCTATAACATGCTTACTCCACTGGACCATCACCAAAGGAATGGTCTTATTCCTTAGTTGTTTCTCTTTTCTATCCAAGATCTGCAAGGGATATTCCACATAACTTAAAGTCCGATCTAGCTCTACCTAGTCAGTTCTCAATACATGCGACGGATCTGGCTCATACTTCCTTAACATTGATACATGAAACACATCATGCAAGGAAGAAAAATCTGGCGGCAACAACAGTCGATAAGCTAAAGGACCAATTATCTCAGCAATCTGATACGGTCCAACATAACGAGGAGCTAATTTTTCCTTGAGACCAAATCTCATCACACTTCGGAAAGGAGAAACTTTCAGGAAAACCAGATCACCAACCTGAAATTCTAAAGGCCTACGCTTCTTATTCGCATAACTAGCTTGGTGATCTTGTGCAGCTTTCATTCGTGGTGAATCAGATCCACTTGATCTCTCATCTACTGCACAAATTCTGGAGAAGATAGCCGCTTCTCCCCCACTTCTTCCCAACACATAGGCGATCTACACTTCCTGCCATACAAAGATTCAAATGGCGCCATACCAATCGTGACCTGATAGTTATTGTAGGAAAACTCAACCAAGGACAACGAATCTTGCCAGCAACCACTGAAATCCATCACAACAGCTCTCAACATATCCTCTAAGATTTGTGATAATATGTAAAATTATTCCTTAGTTGTTTCTATTTTCTATACAAGATCTGCAAGGGATATTCCACACTTAAAGTCCGATCTAGCTCTACCTCGTCAGTTCTCAATACATGCGAAGGATCTGGCTCATACTTCCTTAACATTGATACATGAAACACATGATGCAAGGAAGACAAATCTAGCGGCCACAACAGCCGATAAGCCAAAGGACCAATTCTCTCAGCAATCTCATACGGTCCAACATAACGAGGAGCTAATTTTCCCTTGAGACCAAATCTCATCACACTTCGGAAAGGAGAAACTTTCAGGAAAACCAGATCACCAACCTGAAATTCTAAAAGCCTACACTTCTTATTCGCATAACTAGCTTGGCGATATTGTGTAGATTTCATTCGCTGGAGAATCAGATCCACTTGATCTCTCATCTGCTGCACAAATTCTGGAGAAGATAGCTGCTTCTCCCCCACTTCTTCCCAACACACAGGCGATCTACACTTTCTGCCATACAAAGATTCAAATGGCGCCATACCAATCGTGACCTGATAGCTGTTGTAGGAAAACTCAACCAAGGACAACGAATCTTGCCAGCTACCACTGAAATCCATCACAACAGCTCTCAACATATCCTCTAAGATCTGGATAGTTCTCTCATATTAGCCATCTGTCTGGGATGATAGGCTGTACTCATCGCCAATCTGGTACCCAAAGTTGTTTGCAAACTCTCCAAAATCTGGAAGTAAACCTCGGATCATGATATGAAACGATAGAAACTGGCACACCATGAAATCTCACCACGAAATCTATGTACAGCTTCGCCATCTTCTTCAAAGAATAGGTCATACTGTAGGGAATGAAGAGAGCAGACTTCGAAAATCTATCTATCACAACCCACACAGCATCACATCCTCGACTAGAACGAGACAAATGTGTAACAAAATCCATTACTATGTGCTCCCAATTCCACTGGGGAATTTCCAAACTTTGCAATAGACCACCAGGTCTCATCCGCTCAGCCTTGACTTGCTGACAATTTAGACAACGGGATACAAAATCAGCAACATCACTCTTCAAACCTGCCCACCAGTAATGCTGCTTCAAGGCATAATACATCTTCCTTAAGCCAGGATGAACACTGTGTCTACTAAAGTGCGCTTATCTCAAGATCTATTTCCTCAAATCAATCAGATTTGGCACAACCAACCTGCCACAAAATCTCAAACAACCATCTGACAGGACAGAATAATCCTCTAACTGCCCAAATCTCACCTTCAGCTTCAATTCATGAATATATGGATCTGTCCTCTGAGCTGCCCTAATGCTCGCAACAATCTGTGGCTCAATTTGAAAAGAAGACACCACTACAAAATCCTCACCTGGGTAAAACCTCCAACCAGTAGTGCTTAGATGCTCATAGACCTTCGAAATCTGCAACGAAGCCAGCATCGCCACTTGAGCCTTTCTGCTCAATGCATCATCAACTACATTTACTTTCCCAGGCTGATATTTGATCTCACAATCAAAATCCATAAGCAACTACATCCATCTACGCTGTCTCATGTTCAAATCTGACTGAGAAAACAGATACTGAAGGCTCTTGTGGTCTGAATACACCAGGAATTGCTCACCATATAGATAGTGGCGCCAAATCTTCAAAGCAAAAACCACTGCTGCCAACTCCAAATCATGAACTGGGTAACGAGTCTCATGCGGTTTCAACTGAAGAGAAGCATACGCAATGACTCGACCATTCTGCATCAACACACAACCCAATCCATTCAAGGAAGCATCTGAACAAACCACAAAACCACCTGAACCACACGGCAAAGCTAACACAGGCGCAGAAGTTAGCTTCTCTTTGAGCAACAGAAAACTGTTCTCACACTGCTCATTCCAAACAAACTTCTTGTATTTCTGAGTCAAATGCGTCATTGGCTTAGCTATACTAGAGAATCCCTCTATAAAGCGCCGATAATATCCAGCAAACCCAAGAAACTACGAATCCCAACAACATTCTTGGGACGCTCCCAGTTAACAACTGCCTTTACTAGGATCCACAGAAATACCTGCTGCTGAAACAACATGACCCAGAAAAACAACTCTGTCTAACCAAAACTCGCACTTGGAGAACTTAGCATACAGCTGCGAGTCTCGATGCGTCCAAAGAACCAACTTCAAATGCTCCTTGTGCTGCATCGGAGTCTTAGAGTACACCAAAATATCATCGATAAAAACAATCACAAACTGATCGATGAACTTTCTAAAGAATCGATTAATCAAATCCATGAAATCTGCGGGGGCATTGGTCAAACCAAAAGGCATAACTAAAAACTCATAATGCCCGTCTTGTACGAAAAGCAGTCTTCGCAACATCTTGCTCTCGAATGCGCAACTGATGGTACCCTGAACACAGATCGATCTTCGAAAACACAGGCAAACCCTGAAGCTAATCAAACAAGTCATCGATTCTCGGCAAAGGGTACTTATTCTTCAATGTCCAACACAGAACATATGCAACAAAGCACAGCTTACACAGCAGCAAGCATAATCACCCATGCTCAATCCAAAGCTATAAAACAAGCTCACATCCATACCTCAAGTCTTCTGTGCTACAATTACTACAACGGGATCCCGAGCAACACAGATCTCACACCTGATAAGCCAAACACAATTACTAGCTCAGGGACAGTAACACAGAAACCACGAATTGGGAGCTACGAGCTCAACCAAATCTGTCCTACCATTCTAACACAACAGAAGGCTCTAAACAAAGCACAACGTAGGATCTTTAGCACTTACCCAACAATCTACCTGAACGGCAAACGAAATCTGATGCTTATGCTAACAGACTACACAAGGGATATGTCTTCGCACACCTCACCAGCTTCAAGCAAGCGTCCAAAAGCAGTTCCCAAATGAAGCGTCTTAGCAAGAGGAGTCCAGCGCTACCACTCTTACTTCAATCGGAGCTGTCTACCGTCGGCAATCAGAGAAGATAAGGTTTGGTGAACAGTAGCTAGGGTATCGCGACAGAGTTATATTACGGGAAATATTCTAAGTTCCGGGAAAAAATAATGGGATGAAGGCAAAGTCCTCACTTAAATAACTCAAATCTGCTCAAGTCTGCTGAACAGATCCCATCGACAACTTAAGGTACAAAGCTGATTTCCCACTCAGATCAGAATCCTACAACAGATCTCTCTACATCAAAATAGATTTCGACTTAACCAAAATAACATCGCACAGAGTCTACTGCCGCACCTGGACACATCACCCGCTACTCCAAGCTGAAATGCTAACCAGCGTCGCAACACTCAGATCTCATCAAAATCTGAAGACCAACACCTCAAATCTGAATCTCCCTCGGTAAACCGAAATGTGTCGTTCCAACTAATCCAAACGACGTAGTTTAGCTAGTCGCTATAGAACATGCTAGCGAACTCACCTCTGCCCAGCGACAACAGATCTCATCATGACTGCTGAACGTGATTACTCAGCGATGGCTAACACTCACATCTGGTCAGACTTCCACTAAAATCTGAATTGATCCAAGACTGATTCTAGGACTTATACAAACCCGATAACTAAGCCAAGCATACGAGCTCAAAGCTGATTCATCCTGGATCTGTTCAAGCCAAATCTGGTCTGCTAAACCCGATTAATTAACTCAATTAATCTTATAAACTTTCAGGTCTCACAAGAAACTTCCCCAATTTCCCTAGTCATCTCAGCAACCCCAGCCTTCAACACAACAGTCCGGACGCCACAGGTTCAGGCCTCGTGGCCATCAGTTTAAGAAGAAGCAGGATTCTAGTTCTTCTGGTTCGGGTAGTTCGAGCAGCAGTTGGAGTCCTAGGGCTATATTCTGTGGTTAGTGTGGAGGAAAACACCCTTCGACGTAGTGTGTGGGGGTTCAGGGTGCTTGCAAATTTGTGGGCAGTATGGATATTTTACGAAAGTATGTCCTTTGGCTGGATCTCAGCACACCATTGCCCCACCTCAGGGCCGTTCTGGTGGGTCATCTCGAGGTCGTTCTTTTCCTATTTAGTAGTAGAGGGACGGGGGAAGCTCAACGTAGGCCGTTCTAGAAGCTTGGTCCTTCGCGTTTTGGACAGTCTTCCCAACCCCAGTTCTCAGGACCTTAGCATCCCCAGGTTAATGCCATGACTAGGGAGCAAGCCGAGGGCATGCCAAGAGGAGTGATCGCAGGTACTTGCACTGTTTTTGATTTTCCAGCACGTGTATTATTTGACACTGGAGCATCACATTCATTTATAGCTGATGCATTTGTGGTTGAGCATGATTTGCATACCACTTCTTTCTGTGATGTTGTTTTTGCGACTCCTGCTGGCGTGAGCTTGTTCTCCCAAGAGATTTTGTTGAATGACATTATTAGGTTTGGTGAGAATGTGTTGGTAGCGAACTTGATTTGGATAGTGATGTGGGATTTTGATTGCATTGTATGGACGTGTTGTCTAATTTTAGGGTCACCGTGGATTGTTTCCATGGCGTTGTGCGTTTTCAACCCCAGTCTGGAGAGAAGTGGAACTTCTATGGCCAAGATTCCCAATCGAATATTCCGTTGATCTCTACTATGGAGATGTTTGGCCTGTTATCGTTGAACAACGTCGGGTTCATGATTTACGCTTTAGAAGAATCCTCGAGGTCGTGCGTAGAGCTTAGTGACATCCCGTTGCTCGTGATTTCCCTGACGTATTTCCGGAGGAGATTCCTGGTTTTCCTCCAAGGAGGGAGATCGAATTCAGCATTGAGTTGGTGCCTGGTACGGCTCCTATCTCACGAACTCTGTATCGTTTAACACCAGCCGAGTTGAGGGAGCTGAAGGTACATCTTAGCGGCTTGTTGGAGAAGGGCTTATTAGGCCAAGCATGTCACCGTGGGTGTTGGGGATCCGGATCCGCCCCCCCGGCGAGGCAGCGGAAGAACATATAATAAACAGCCGGGAGACGATCAATACGAAAAATTCAATAACAGTTATCGACATACATAGGGGGTTCAAAACGACTACCTTGCTGGCACTTGTGCCTGGCTCCAACCGTAGTTACAATAACGTCGGCTCTTCTTGGTAGATTGCGGTAGATATCGCCAATCCGGTCCACGACCAGAAACGAGACTCCTTCGTCAGCCTGCACTAGAAGGACTGATGAGATCAGCACGAACGGATTCTCCTCGTCTAATTGGCTGGAAACGAATTTCCGGAGACGACGGGCGGCGGCGGCGGCGGCGCACGGCGGGCGGCGGCGGCGGCGGCTTGTGGGAGAGAGGAGGGGCGGCTAGCACTAGGTCTAGGGTTTTGGGAGTTGTGTCAAGTGTAGTTAAGTCTAGGCTTAAGCTTAATTAAATAAGCTCAAGTTTTGGACTTGGACCGGCCCAACGGGCCCGGGTCCAATGATGAACATTCAGTTCATCTCCACCACTGAGACTTCATCGTAACTCCGATCGCCGATCAGATCGGACCGATCGATTCAGTTTCCAAAACTGAATGTTATGATCTGAAAAACCATTTTTCAGAACCCCAGTGCAAATGACCGTTTTGCCCCTCAACAGCGGGAAACCCCGATTTGACCCCTGTTGACTTTTAGGAAGTCGCACTTCCCAAAATCCTCTTCTCGTGCTCAACACATTGAGCTGAGTATCCATGTAGGAATCTCGAATCTAGTACTTGTATGACCCTCAATGGTTCAGGGATACAGCTAGCCGTGGGCCCACAACCATTGTGGCTCCGGAATCACAATTCCGGACCTGCCCAACGGATCATGGTAAAGCGTCTAGCAACATCGCCCCATGATCCCCTAGGTATCACTGATAGTGCCTGCAAGAACCAGTCGGTCGTGGTTAGCGTACAGTACGGTCCTTTCAATCCATATATCCCGATCAGATCAACGACCATTGGTGCCCAACGGATCATGGTAAAGCGTCTAGCAACATCGCCCCATGATCCCCTAGGTATCACTGATAGTGCCTGCAAGAACCAGTCGGTCGTGGTTAGCGTACAGTACGGTCCTTTCAATCCATATATCCCGATCAGATCAACGACCATTGG